>JAPMOR010118282.1:42708-109839 GCA_026543865.1 Argiope aurantia
AGATAAACATAGATAAATTTTAATATCATATTTAAATTCAAAAAATCAGCAAAATAAATAGTTTGACTTTTAATTCATTTATTTTGAATCTCTATTCAATATGTCTCCTCTTGGGATATTTTACATGCATATTCAGTGTGAATTGAAATAATTTCTACACCCTTTAATTTCATCAAACTATCTTAATAAATATAATACATTTGCAGATAGACATCTAACAATAATAATTTTAATATAAAATTTAAAAATAAATCTCTCCTTGTGTTATTTTATTTTACATGCATATTCAGTATTAATTATAATGATTTTTATACCGTTTAATGTCATCAAAATATCTTAATAAATATAGTATATTTGCATATAGATATTTTATGGTAATAATTTTAACGTAGAAATTGAATAATAAATTGGCCGCACATTTTCTTTAAAATAAAAGCTTGATTGTCAAGTCTTATTTTAATAATTCTTCACTGTAAAACTGCTACCAGTGCTAATTCTTTATTTATAATATCAGAAATACGGAAAACAGCTAAATTATCAATCTCAATTACTTTATACTTATATTTCTCTGGAAGATTTAATTTCTCCATTTTGAAAAAGAGCAGACGAAAAAGTACCCATAAATCAAACTAAACAACACATAGGGTTGCAGCAAATACAGCACAGAAAATTCTGTGAGAAAGAAATCTACCAATTAGAGCACGTCAGTATCCTTTGCCTGCACAATTTGCAAACTCCTGTAGTTTTGTAAACAGAAACTAGTCTCTTCTTAAACCGTGTCCCTGCTAAAAAAATTCGTCTTTCAATGGACTCGTCTGTCTCATACACAGCGTATTGTGATTTAGCCGCTAGTGTCAAGTCCGAGCGGAGTACGACGACGAAGCCAGTAGTCGAGACGACGGAGTAGTCCGAAGACGGAGCGGAGAAGGCGGAAACGACGGTGAGCAGCGACGGAGTCAATCTCGTGCCGAACTGTGCTGTGCGCTACTGTCTGCAGTAGATTCTGGTTGTATGCTGCTGTTGTATGCTACACGTCTCGGGTGAAGATAATCGTCTTCTGTGCTGTCCTGTGTGTCTTCGTGTAAATAAACGTCGTTGTTTTTATTCTACTTCTGCCTGCTGATTGAGCGTTCTACACACCATATCACTTCCACTATCCAAACGAACCCCGGCAGAAAAATTCGTAACAATACTTTTGATTCATTTGTACTATGATTACAATTTTTAAAGATATTTTGAATTCCATGGGCATACTCTATTCTTTTGAAACATTTGAATTCTATAACAAACTAAGCAATAACTGCCTACAAATTCAACAAATAATGGATTTTAATCAATGATACAAAAGAATAACACATGCAATTAAATTTTATTATTACAAAAAAAAAACTCAGAAAATATTTCTTTTGTTTAGGAAATACATTTCAAATAATTGTTTCTACATTGATAAAGAAAATATTAAACTATTATATTTTGATTTCCTTGGTACTAATTTTTCTGTACAATGGCATTTCTAATTACAATTGAGTACATTTGAAATTAAATGTATGACTTCCGAGACTAAAAATTATAGCACAGAAATATTTTTTCTATGAATATCTTGTGTATCATTAAAAGGAAAAAAAACATTTTCTCATTTCCTATTTTTATATGAGATTTTAGTCTATTGATTTTTAACTAAATAGTTTATAAAATCTCTCATTTCCCTTTTAGATATGAAATTATTTCCATGTCTAAAAGTGCTTTCAGTACAAACAAATATTTTCAATAATAACAGGATAGAAATGTTCTGAAGTTTCAGAATCGATAATTGCCATTTTGGATAAATTATGCAAATGATTACTGCCAATAATATTTCTACTAGTTCAAGTAAATATGTAGCTAAAAGGATAAGGAAGAAAGAATTATTTGTACTACTTCAAATAATGTTTGTGTGGGCACATACTCTTTTGAAAGTAATCTTTTTTTCTCCACATTGTAAATTTTTTTAAGGTTTTGTTTTAACCTTATTGCTTTAGCAGCCTTTGAAATAGACCAGCCTGTGATTATTGTTAGTTAAAACTTTGAGTGCATTACAGTTTTTTTTTTTTTCATTCACAGCAATTCAATGTTGTATGTAAGAATGGCATTTTTAATAAGGATAAATTGTTACTAAACTTATAAATAAATGCATTTATAACCATAAGCCAATATTTCAAGTCTATAAAGAATTCATGACAGCAGGAAGAAACTTTCAAGCTTGAAGTTTACTGATCAAGTGCATTTAGATTATGATCATTTAGATTATATTTAGTGCATTTAGATTATATTTAGAAGGAAATATTCCAAAGCTCTACAGATCGCATGTATCTCTTGACATGACTCTGTATGAATTTCTTTTTGGTGGTCTTTAGTCATGTGATTAGCTAGGATGATATTTGGGTGTTGTTCCTCTAAGTGTTAATTTAAACTTTTTTTAATCAAATATAGATTTTAATCAACAGGGGGGAAAACGCTGATTATTTGTTTTAACATTTTACATATCATAATGTATACCTGTTCTTGTTTTCTTACTAAATTTGTTGTCTTTTAATTACAAGATATAAATTAATATGATTGGCTTTTTTTTTTTGTAAATGAATAAGGAATTACATATACTAATTATCTTAGATGACTGCAGCTGCTCTATAAGTAATATACTAGTAAGGAAAAAATATACATCTACCAATTGAAACTTAGCTTATGGGAGCGGAAATATCATCCCTCTAACAAATAAAAGAATTTCCATCATGAGAGCAACCTCTTTCTGTGATTATTAGTATTTAAAGTTTTGATTTAAAGCTATTTAGATCAAATATTTCTCTGATTTTTAACACAAATAGTTTCAGAATTCTTTTATTCCAATAAAAATCACAACTGAACATAAATGACAAATTTTCATCAAAATATAAAATATTAAGTACAAGAATACTATTATTTTCCTTCTTATCTACAAATAAATAGAATTTTAAAAAGTTCTTTACTTAGCATACACATCAACATAAACATGATGAATATCAAAATCATAATAGATCAGCCTATTTTATTTTTTCGACAAACAAAGTGATCTGTTTTTCCACTTCACGTTGAAGTTCTCTTTCTGTAGCTCTTGGATGGTCTTTCACATATTGAACTATAGCTAAAATTGCTTCATCCTGAAATCAATAAACAAAAACAATGTTAAATTTGCAAAAATGCAAATATTTTATAACATTTATTTTTTGTTAAATAACAAAAGAAAACTAAGAACGAAGTACCTCAAAATTATTTAACCCTCCAACTTTTTTCATTTTTTTAATGTTTGGTTAAAAACAATTCATACTTTCTAAAAATTCTATAAATGAAAAAAAAATTCAGAAATTTGATTAAATACAAAAAAAAGTTATGTTTACTTTAGCAAATCATATAAATACACAATAAGAAATGTAACCCTTTAAAGGGCAGGATCAGTCCCATTATTTGTTTTTATTTTTTGAAATTTATATCATTACTGAAAAGATTATTTTAATGAATATTTGCATGCTTTTTATATTTAAAAAAATACAATACCATTAAAAATTAATTTGAAGATCTTGGACTAATTTTAAATCCATGTCTTTTCAGATCATAATTTTTTTTTTTTCTTTTTTCTTGTAGATACGAAAATGATTTTTTTTTTTCAGTACACCTTTGTTGCACAAGAAATCTTTCAGAGTCAATAAATATGTTCAAAATAAATTATAAAATATGATATTTCCTTATTGAAATTTTAAAAAATAGAATAAAAGTGTCCCATCACCTGCCTAGAATTCATCAGCTATTTGGGAGAAGCACTTTAATTTGCGAGTCAGTTGGTTTAGTTTTAACTACATATTACATAAGATAATTATTTTTTAATGGATTTCATGTTAATTGTTATTAGCTAGTATTGTAAAATAATGCATGTACAATAAAAGGAATATATACAATCTACTATACAATAAGATAAAAGTATTTAACAAGGGAAAAAAAAACAATAGTTTTTCAAAAATACAGATGTATTTTTAAAAAGGTTATACTTGAATTTATTTTGGACAAAACTGCTGAAATAGAGTTAGACATTCCTGTTTTCGTTAGCTTTACACCTCATGTACAACTGAATTATTAGTTTCCATTCTTTTCTTTTTCAAAATGTGTGCTGCAATTTCTCAGAATGGTTATGTTTCCCTTTCAGTTTACCACTTCTTTCTACTTTTGAAGACTTGCCCAGTATTTTCTAAAGCCTATTTTATTATGTATAATCTAATCTGGCTACTGAATATGTTCAAAGTCCATTTAAACTTATTTTGTGGGGCAATTTATTGTTATATTTTCATTGAATTTAATGTCCAGAAATCTACTTTTGTTTGTTATTGGAACTAAATAATTCATCACAAATGCATGCACTGATAAATTCCTCCCCCCACCCTCTAAAAAAACTAAAGAGAAAGATAAGATTTTATTGGTAGTAAAATCCAGCCTGGATGGTCAACTATGCTCTGAAACTTTCAGACTTAATTAACCAAAATAATGAAAAGTTCCAATGTGGATTGTATTGAATCAAATAGAAAAAAATTTCCAAATTTTTCTTATTTTATTTTTGTGTTGGCATCTTGAATAAGAAAAATATGTCAAATTTAATTATCACTCTTTATTTCCTTTTAAAGAAATGCATGTTGCACTGCAATGCATATATTAAGTGATTTTTCTTTAATTATACAATACCATGCATACTTTAAAAGACTTTTAATCTATATTCTGTGAAAAAATGCATAATAATTATATAATCTATGCATCAGTGTCAGCAAAATAATAAATAAAATAAGGAAGAAAAAAAACCAAGGAAAATTTAGATATATTCAAGACAATATTCAAATTTAAAGTTACTTAAAATTTTATCAATTTTTTATAAAGGACATGCTGCAATATTCAAAATAAAAAAAATTTATAAAATTCTAAACAAAAGGAAAAGAGTGCACAACATACCTTTAAATTTACATCTGATACTCATACAAAAATCAATGCATTTATTTAATGTGTGCCATTTCATAAGAGCATTGTTTTATCTCTATAAAAAAAATTCAAAGCTGTTAAGAATGAAAATTAAATGCTTAAGAAGTCAGTTTAACTCATAACCAACAAATTAATTGACTAAAAAGATTAAATAAATAAAATTTCAATTGTATGTAAGTATATTAAACTAAAAAAAAATAGACACAATAAAAAAAAATATTTAAAATAGAGAAAACTAAAAGCAATTACTTCTATAGTAATATGATGTTGGATGAAAGATCTAAATTCATTTTAATTTTAAAACATTCAAATAACTGCATTAAATTCATTTCCTCAAAATTAAATTATTTATTTATTTACTTTCTCAATTTTATTTTTAATTAGTCATATTTGGTTGTGACAAAAATTATGCTATAAATGATATTTGTTGTTATTGTTTATCTATAAAGAGGTAGAGGTATGATGCTTATGAAATTTTCAACATACATATATTCTAATAGAGAATACATTCAAGTATTTATGAATTACATAACATATGTTACTGTAAAATACAAGGTTCATTTTTAAGATTTACTGAATAGAAACTATGTTACATGTTTGAAGAAAATATATATATATTGATATTAGTTCTTCCTTCAGGAGGCAAATGTGTATGACTTTAAAAATTCATTCATTTATAAAATTATGATTCAATATGCAATTATTTAATTTTTCTTTGGGATATAAAAAGGAATAAACACAACAAAAATTTACAGAACATCTGAAGGAAAAAATCTAAATTCCTCAGTGTATATTATCTTAGTCTAAATATTTCTTTGTATTTTTTAATTATTAAATACATAAAATAACTATTGATCTTTGTATAAATACAAGTAGCATAAAAGTGAATTGAAGCCACAGAAAGTAATGATACAGATATATTTCTTCATGACAGCAAATTAAATATATATAAATCTATTGATAAAATTCTGTAGGATATATTTCAATGAAGAATAAATATTTGAATTAGGAGTTCAACCTTTTCTTTTGGAATAGAAATGGGAAATTTCATGGAGCATCAGATATTTGTATAATAGCTAATACAGCAGAATTATAGTAATATGGTACCTTTTTCTGGAGTGTTTTATATTTTAAAGGAGATTTTCTTTTAAGAATGATTAAACAAATGCAGAATTTCCATGAAAATGATAGCAGAGTTTTTATCACTCCTTGATGGCCAGCATTACTGATGTTAGATTTTCTTTGACATTTTCTCGTTATTTCCAGGTTTTACAGAAAATTTCATTGACTTTTTATTTATATATTTGTTTTTGAAGATATGAAAAGTATTCAAAATGATTTTGCTTTTTTTTTTCCCTCTTATGAATTGAACAGTACATTTATATGTGAAGAATAGTGTTCTACTATTTCTAACTAAAATCAATAAAGATTAAAAATACAATCTCGGGAAACAAAACAAACAAAAACAAAAAATATTTACAATCATTAGACTTCAGATGAGCATCATTTTTTAAAACATTCCCCCAATTTTGTTTACATATTGTAATTCCTGTTCTAATAATATTTTGTAGAATTAGAAATACTTTCTTATCTGACCTTCACTTTCAAACCTTATCAAGATTATAAAATTGAATAAAAGAAAAAAAAAATCTTACTCTTGCTGCATCTACTTGATCCTGCCTATTGCAATCATCATAAAAACCTTTTAAAATCTTAGCTACAATTATCGCTTTATAAAGATCCTTAGAGTCATCACCTCTATGCACATAAGCAAGTAAAGAAAGCTAGAAATATAAAAAATAGTTAATTTAGCAAATTATTTTATCTCTTAAGCTTCTGAAATAGTAATTATCTACATTTTAATGTAACATATTGTAACTTAATAAAAATGTCACCATATCTCAATTTTCCGAAAATAAATAAGAAAAAAAAAGGAATTTTTTATAATAATAATGAATTATCTTATTATTTTTATACATTCGGGTGAACATAAGGCAACATAATCATGCAAAATGTGAATATATATATATATATATATATATATATATATATATGAAAAATTTATTATAAATTGTGATAAAATTCAGCTTCTTATAGAATCTAGAAAATTGAGATAACATTGCTTAATAACAAACAATATAATGATTTTCATTTGTTTTTATTTGGAAGACTTTTAAAGATTCTACTCAATTTAAAAAAAAGAATTTCATAAATAATATTAGCATACAGTAATATAAAACATTTTTAAAAATTTAAGTCCTTCAAAAAAATAAAAATCAGCCTCACAGTACAAATAATTGAAGTTTTAATTTTTATATAAAAATATTAGCACTACTATTCCAAAACTTTAACATAAAAATATAGCAAATGGTTCAAATCTAATTATTGAAAATATATTTAGAGGTGAATTTCTATTTAAACAATAACCTCTGCCCAATAAGCTCAAAAAGGGAATACAGAGCTACCAATATGTTAGTAAAAAAAATATTTTTAGCTTAGTAACCAAATATATATTTGAAAAAAATTCCACCTTCTGCTACATATAATTGCACAAATTCCTAGCATGTTTCATTAATTTACTTAGCTATTATAGCATTTATAAACAATAAGCAACAGCTTAAATATAAATATGAATAAATGCATTACTATGTATATGCATGCCAAAGTATACGAATATACACATATAAAAATATACACATTTTTACAAAATTAATAAAACTAATAATTAAAAAAAATATTAAATTAGTATATAGTATTAATTTGTTGATTAATTTAAAATTGCATTTAAATTGACTAATTTATTAAAAGAAAGGTCTCATTATATGCACTGCTGCTCAAAATACCTAAATCTACTGCTAAATCTCTCCAATGAAATATATATAAAGTAAAAAAAATCAACACATGAGAAATTAAACACAACAGTCAGAATGTTACAATAAGACTATATTTTTTTAAAAATAACACAAATAAACCAAACAAAATATATCAAATATTATTTTATAAAGTTTTAGTGTTCCATACATTTAAAAACTAATTATATTTAAATTTAGTTTTATATATACTTTAGCAAACAAAATATCTAAAAAAAGATATAAAACTTATTATGTTAATTTTTTTATATTTATTAAATTTTTTTATATCTTTATATATTTTAATACTAATAAGATAATTTGAATCAAATAACCTAAAAAATAACTTCTATTGTGCAAAAAAATTAATTTTTTAAAAAACATATTAATTTAAATAAACATTTAGTAAATAATTACTTTATGATCCTATATTGGATCACAACCCATGATTTAAGATGTTCTAATATATAGAATAAATAAAACAGCAATTAAAATTTCACATTTTGATTTTTATTCAAATTTTAGAGTACAGAAGATAAATAATATTACCCTTTGAATAAGTTTCCAACGGTCTGAAAATAAGTCTCCCATTTCTAAAAACCAACAAAATACTAATGTTATAACCAACAATAATAATATTATCTATTAATATTGTAAAGTGAATAGAAAGTTAAAGTTCCTTCAAAGAAAATAACTCAAAATATTATATTTTTGATTTAGTATATTTCAATTTAAATATATTAAAAGTAAGTTGGAAAGGTAGTATTTAAATGTTTTAATTAAATATTTAATAAACAGAAAATGAACTTTTTTTCAAGCAGTGATTTGCATGTAATATAACCATTAAGGATTATTATGATGGATGATAAACATGATTAATATATCAGTATGTAATAAATATAATTAGTAAATATTTATTTTTACCAATCTATATTTAAAAACAACACAATCCTAGGCAAAGTGAAGCAAGTATTTTGAAAAGATTTATTGATATATTTACCAAGGTCTGTTACTAAATATTTGATTTATTTGATATATATATATATATATATATATATATACTACGAAATATCAATAAGAGAAACTGTCTGCAATGATGCATTATTATTCTAATATGATGTGAAATTCTATACAGTATTTCAGCAATCAATCACCAATGATTATAGATTCTTGTTGAGTAAGTAATTAAAATTCAATGATCACCAATGACAAACAATTAATGCAAAAGTTTGCTAATGGCATGCCATTAATATACAAACACTAATAATATTTTAAATACATTAAAACAGAAATTTAATATTAGCTTAGGGAATTATAGGTAGCTAAATTCTGGAAAATCTGAAAGATTACATAAATATTCAATGCAAAAACAGTTTAATGACATGATTAATAGTATAACATCATATACACAATTGAAAGAAATAAAAAAATCATTTTGTTTGCTAAAAGAAAATAATCTAATCATAACATTATCTAATTAAATACAGAAATAAATAATGAATTTTAAAGAAAATTTCACAGCCTGAATTAAGTCACTTCCCAACTGAAATTGCATAAATTCAGCATTTTATACATAATTCTTTCATTTAAATATATAAAAATTTCTCCGATTTGAATTCATGAAAGCAAAGATATTTTTTACAAAATTATGTGATTACAAAATCAATTAAAACCAAGAATATATTTATAATTTACTAAAATAATTTTGCTCATTTCTTATTTAGAGAATTTTCTTTTAACTTACACTAGATATACCTCTAACTATCGTAAATAAATGGAATTAAATTCGTGTAAAATTAAATTTCTTTATAAGTCTTATGTTAAATGCATACTTAAAGATGACTGAATAAAGAATCACACATAAAATATATATTATTCAATTTCATAGAGTAAATAACAAATAAAAAATTACATATGCCAAAATATTTAAAAGAATGTTTTTAATTATATTTCGTAGATTTATGCTTTTATTACACCCAGCGACTTCTCTTGTTTCTATTGTTGACAAATGGAAACAAAACTGAAAACATTCAAAGGGGAGTAACAAATTAGTCTTGTTGCTTTTCCTATGCACAAAAGGAGAATTTTTTTTTTCCTTCTTTTTTTCAATTTTCTAAGTACTCTGTGGTATAATTTCTGGGTGTCTCCTTTTTTAAATTGTCATTTCCTGTATATGTCCATTTTTAAATATCGGGGAGTTGGAGAAATATAATTTCTAATATGAAAATCTTTTTTCAATCATCTGTCACATTATTATTTTTCTGAAATGGCAACAGTGGAAGCCGGTAATTTGGTCAATATTTTCTAACTGTGGCAATCCAGCCATATTTCTAAAGTAACGAATCAAATTGTGTACAATATACATTATAATTTTGCTTTTCGAATTTGTCTATTAGAAGGACTGCAGAATGGACGAAGGTAAAGTATATGAAATTTTGATTGACCTTCCACATTAAAATTACAGTTTTGATTTATAAATTTCTACATATCAATCACAAGTGCCATATTAGAAACATGAAGAGCTCTGACTCTTGAATCGCCATTTATTACATTCTACGTTTCGATTGTTTAAAAATATTATAAGATTCTGTATTGAAATTGATGTAGTAAATTTTGATTTGTTTATAATTCTTTCGGCGTTTGTTTAAGCGGAATTTGTTTAGCACTTGAATGTTTTTTTCCCCTTCATTTTGATGCGCAATGTATTTGAATCTTTTGTACTAATTTCAATTTGTAGTTGAACAAGATAACGCTGGTACATCTGAAGCTGTTGCAAAAGAAGCGACACCAAGCGAAGAAAGCCAAAAAGTAATATAATATTTTATGATTTTAAATATTAGAAATATTTTATATATGTCATATATAAGAAAAAAAGATTTTGATTTTTAAATGATGGATGTTAAATGTGTGAACTATCAATAAATATTTATCTCAAAAAATTTATGGATATTACAGCAATGCTTTAAAGTTAGTCATTTCTCAGCATGTTGACTAACTTTAGTTGTGTTTCTTGTAGGAGGTAAAAAAAAGTTAGTATTTAAATACTAATAAAAATTTTGAAAGAAAATTCTCTTTTGTTCAAACATATTTAAAACTTGTGAACTTGTTTCTTGTATTAAAGTCATCAGTGTTTTTTTTTTTTTTTTTTTTACTAATATAGATTCTTAGGGTTTTTTATAACTTCATTTTGTGTGTGTGTGTATATATATATTGGCTTTTCGCCTTTTATCAATATAATGAAGAAAAGAGGGATGACAGCCTTTTTAATTTTGATCTGAAAAGGACTTACAAAGAGGCAACTTCATCCTTAAAGAAAGTGCTTAATTAGGACATTCTTGGTCAAATCAGAGAACTTTCCATGTCTGATTTCCATGAAATGTTTACACAAATGTAGTATTTATGCAGATTTCAGAAAATGCAGGAATTCTTGCTTGTTTTGTTTTTAAATTACAACCATATTTTTTTTTAAAAATTTCATATAAAAACTGTTATTAAATTTTTAAAAATCCCTTTAGTGTTGTTCTCTTAGTTAAGGTAGAGACTTGGGAGAACAATGAACATGACATTTTTGGCAATCAACTGCTAGCATATTTTACATATTTTAAAATTAATTCCCTGGTTATTATTATTTGATAAATCATCTTATAGATTCGAAATAATAAGTTAATTATTAAAATAATTTAAATTGATATTTGATTTTTTCATTGTATTTAGATGAATAACATAAAAATGTTAATTTTTTATACTTCTCTGAAATTAAACACAAACCTTAAGAAAGGTTACAGTTATGTGTTTAAAACAATTAAATCGTACAGAATTACAAACTTCTACAATCCCTTGTAATTTTTTATCAATATATATATATATATATATATATATAATACAGACTAATAGATTTAAATGCTCATAATTTTTAATTTTCTTTTACAAAATTCAATAAAATAAAATAAAAAATGTTAACAGCTCAAATGTCAGTGCAAATAATGGCAGTTTGTATTAATTTTCTAAAGTCATCTAGTTCAAACCCCACAGCAACTTTTTGAATGGATAATATTACTTAGATGAACTTTTTCTACATAAGCTAAGAGAAATATAATGAATAAGATTTATTTTTGAATGATCAACAATGATATAAGTGCATAGTAATATCATATAGTAATTCGCAAAAATAATGAAATGCTTTTTGATGATTTGCTGCATTGGGAAAAGGAAATGTCGAGATAGCGAGATAAACAAAAATCAAAAGATGTATCAGGCTACATCACTGCTATCTATGAAGGAAACTGGTGCCTTGGATATGTTTTACAAAAAAAAAAAAAACTTTGATGAAGCAGAAAATTATTCTTCTTTGCCTATTTGGGCTATCTACATCATTCTCGTATCCAAGTAAAGCTGTTGGGTCTGTGGACTTTTTGTCAAAAGTGAATCCTCTGGCTTCCACTGGAAGAAGCATTCTACTTGGATGTATGTTAAACAAAGTAACTTTTTGAAACTGCAGATGATAACCATATATTACTGCTTAATAAAAGGTTTTACTGTAATCTTTCTTTAGGTGCATCGTCATAGAAATGAAAAAATTATAGCTTTCTTTTATTATTCAACTAAATACAGAATAGTAATGAAAATCAAATCTAAGTTGAAAATTATTTGAAGAATTAATCCATCATCCCAAATTTATATTTTGCTAGGTCATTTACAACTATACTGTATATTCATGGAAATTAATTTTAAAATATATATTTTTCGAAATAATTCTTAAGATTTCGATTAAATTTTTCATATATTAACCTGTAGTATGTGGTATATCAAAAGGAAAAAAAAAAGTTGTAAACTGATAACTCTGCTAATACTTCATCTCACCTATAAAAAAAATAACTCCTCATTTCAACAATTTAAAACAAAAAATTTCTCATGATTTATTTTGCCATGCAGGAGAGTAGGATACACAGTGATGTATGATGGTAAGTTGTAACGTTTTTAAGACAATGAGTTACCAAATATGTACAGCTTTTCTTAAATTTCTCATTATATTGGTTAGTTTAATAAGTTTGGCAGGAATTTTTCCTTTCTTGGTTAGTATCTGGTGCCTTTGACAACATTTTTAAAGATTTACATAATTATAATTTCAAGCTAAATTGATTCACATATCTAATTCAAAATCCCCCTCCCCCAATTCTATATTATAAGTATGCCTGTGCCAAGTTTTATGAAGATCTGAAATGATGAGGTTTATAAATTGTGTTGAATTGACCATAAATAACCCAACTTATGAATAAATTTTTTTAAATCTAATATTTATGATTATTTATTTATTAATCTATTTCCTTTTTAGAAAGCTGCTGCTTCTGAAAAGGAATCGGCAGGAGAAAGTTCTAAAAAGACACGTACAGACTATTCAGTTATGTCTACCAGGCCATACTTGGATGCCACTGTTGTTCCCATTTTACTCCAAGCTCTTTCTGCTCTTGCTAGAGAAAGGTACTTTGTTTCATTATTTTCAAGTGGAATTCATCTGCCATTAAGTTTCAGAAAATTATAGCATGATTCTGGAATTTGCCTTAATTATTTACACAAACAAACTGCATGCTACACAAAATTGTATTGCCTGAATACAGAATTATCTATTTCTGAAATAATTATTTCTTATCATCTGAACAAAATTTGCTATATAAAAGTTTCAAACCTTATTAACTTTCCAACTGCAGAATTTTTTAAATTTCAGTTTGGATGTAGTATTTACAGATTGAATTATTTCTCTATTCTAAAAAGGGAGCTCAAAGTTCTTATACAAGATTATCTTCCTTGTTTTATATACTTTTTGGGATATGCTCTAATTATAGTGTAGCCAACTTTATTATCCATATCTTTATTTGAATAATTTAGTTGTAATAATCAAAATAAATTCTTCTTTTAAACTCTAAGAAATTAGAGTGGTGTTAATACTCAAGTAATTTAGTTTCAGTTTTCTCAAAGACTTTCGCTGCATTTGAAATTTTAGCATTTTACATATTACCTTTGTTTTTAAAAACATTTGACAATTATATGATTTAGTAGTTCAATTTTAATCTTAGGCTTGATGCAATATGTCCTACATTGGTCCTTGTTCTTCGGAAAAAAAAATGCTACTGCATCTATTATACTATCCTTATTTTATACATTTATGATTATTAAACTTGCAGAATGAATAATTCACTTTGATCCATCTTTATTACTGTCATTGACTTTAGCTTTATTCATTCATTTATAACTGGGCATTTGCTCAAAAGCTGCATAGCTTTTATAATGAGCAATTTTCATTTCTTTTAAGGCATTAATTTGATTTAAAAAATACTTTTTTTTTGTACCTCTTAAGAAATTAAATTTTATCAAAATCAATCACCTATTTTCCTGCAATATCCATAAGGTTTTAAATCATAATTTTGTTTAATCTTCAAATTAATTTAAGAATGAATCAAATTGGCTGAATTATAGGTGTCCTCATTTGAGGACACAGCCCATCTTAGGATGTTTATTTCTTCATTCGCCTTTCTTTATGTAAAAGGTATAATTTGATATATTCCAAAGAAAGATGTGATGTTGATTCTGTGTTGGGGGGGGGGGGGTATTCACATTCATTTGGGAAAAAGAAACCCATGTTTTAAGCCAGAAAACATTTCTCATTTAAGATTTACTTTTTTTTTTTTCTTTTGACTATTACATATGCTTCACATTCATGCTCTGCTTTATGATTTTGCTATCTTTCTCTTTGAATAATTAGTTTTATATAGCCATAATTTTTACTTAAACTTTTTCATGGTGGATTATTATTGCAATCAGCATATAAAAATTGTACAGTGGAAAATTAAAAAAAAGAAAGAAAAATTTCAACTTATGCCCATCAGTTGTACCCCTGAAAATATTCTTTGTGCAATATCAAAAAAATGTGCACATAACATGAACAATGGGCAAAACAATAATTTCCTATTATGTGTTAGATGAAAAGACACTCCCTCATACTTTGTAAAATTTTGTGCCAAATGATAAGTTATTTTTAATTTTGCTTTTTATTTGATATTTTTCACTTTATTAATCAATAAAATTAACACTTAATTAATAAATTTTAACTGTAAATATTTATTTCTAGCATTTTAATTAGATAATTTTTATTATTAGTTTAATTAAATTATAATTTGTATTAAATTTTAATAATTCTAATTTTTTAATTAATTATATTTATAAGATATAGTTTAGAATTTTTTTAGTAAATATATTATGTTTTGTATATTTAATATGTTTCAAATTACTGAGAACATGAATAAAATGTCTGTAAACCAAAATATTCATAGTTACTTTAGTTGTCATAAGGAGTTTCTCAATTATTTCAAAAGATTTTTGCAGGGACCACCCCTTACAAAAGAAGGGAAGTTAAAAAAAATGACTGCAAAATCCATATGTATATAACCTATTAATCACATCGATTTTGTGTGTGTGTGTTTTCATTATATTTCAAAAATTTTATTGACCTCCACCAGAAAGGGTTAAAGCCAAAATTTTATGGGCATTAAAACTTTTTGTATTCAATGATTCATCGGAAATATTTTCACATATGTTCACTGAAAGTGAAATGGCTAAAAATGTATGTACCTTATTTGTTAAGAATAATTAATTCCTTGAAACTGATAGCTGAAAAATCTACAGAAATTGATGCCCAAATACTTGAGTTAGCAAAAATGAATAAACTAAAAAAAAGTAATTCTGCTTGGTATTTAATATATTCTCCCCTTAATATATGAATTTTGTCTTGTTATTTCTAGATAATAAATAAAGAGAAATGTTTTTTATATGTAAATATCAAAATTCTTTTAATATGCTATTATTTCAAATGATGTTAAATTACTGCTACTTTTTCCACTCATTAAAATTATTACATTATAATTAGTACATGAGTGCTTTATGCAATTCCTCATATCCTGAACATACATACAGGGAAAACACATGGAATCTATTTTTTAAGGTATTATGAATATGTAGAAAATACTTCACAGAAAGAAAAGGAGTAAACAAAGCAACATTGTAAATTAAATTGTTTCAAAAGTAAAGAATGAAACTGATATCTAAAAAATCTGCTGAAGTTGTAGAAATTGATAACCAAATGTATGAACCGGAAAAATAAACAAAAATACTAATCTTGCTCTGTAATGTATTTTAAGTAATCATTTATGATAGCAGAAGTTATTTTATGTTTTATTTCAACTGAGTTCTTAATTTTGTGTGATTCGCAATTACAGAGCAGGAGAGTTGAGCAATATCTTCTCCCCCCCTTAATGTATTAATTTTGTCTTGCTAAATTTTAGGCAATAAGTTAAAAAAAAAATTCTATATGTAAATTCATTCTTTTAATAAACTATTATTTTGAATTATGTTAAATTGCTTCTTCTCTTGCTTTTTTTCCCCCACTCTTTAAAATTGGAGAGTATTTTTATTCCATTTTGCATTTCCTTTTATATTGCATATATAAACAGGAAAAACTCTGGTTTTCCCTCCCTGGATTTGAGCGACAATCTTGTAATGAACGTATGCGAGACTGCTATAACTTCAAGAGAGAATCGGGGGGAAATACCAACATTCAATCTGTGGAAGCATTGGGGTGATGTTTTAATAACTCACACATGGGTTTATTGAATGGTTTATTATTTAAGAAATTATGAACTTATTCAGAGTAGATTAAGAATTTTTTTTAATAAGTTGCTCAAAATCTGTATTTAATACGGATTAGACAGATAAAAATAAGAATCCTATTTTACTGAAAGGGTTAGAGAAGTTCCATAAAAGTGTTTGTTAGATATTGTTCGCTTTGCAAGAAGATAATAATCTTACATAATAAGGAAAAACAAGTACTTATTAGTCATGTCTAATGCGAAAAACACATAAAATTACTAATCTTGTACTAATAAAATTGTGTGCTAGTTACTAAAGCTGGGAAAAGAGGTGTTTTTTTAAGTACAGTATTTGTGTTTCTGATGAATACTATAAAAAACATTTGCATGCATGTCTAAAAGTTTTGCTGTTTTAAAAACTGTATCTTGTTTAAATCCACATTTATTGAAGAACCAATGCATTATTATTATGTGAAAAATGAATGGTCAATTTGCTACAACTTTTTTATTCCAAAGCACAAATTTCCCTGGCATGTTCAAAATGTGCAAAGATCTGGAAGTAACTGTGTCTTTCTTATACAGTTAATGAAAAACATTGTCAAAAAAAAAAAGCAAGAACATTGCAAACTTACTTTTGATAGAACTTGAAGATCCTAAAAGTCTTATCAATGAGAAAAAATATTGGAATAATAACAATGAGTTACTTGATTGCTGGTGGAACTATTAAAACTGGGGGTGGGGGCATTTTAGCAGTGTTTTATATTTGTGAAGAATACTATAAAAAATATTTGAATATGGATCTAAAAATGTAACTGTTTTCTGCATCCACATTCAATGAAGAAGCTTACTTTTTCCAATCACTAAAACTATGGTGTAATTGTTAATCCATCATAATTACCACATGAATGCTGTTTGTGCATCTCCTCTTATACAGAACACTGTCAAGTACCAGATTTGCAATTATCCAGCCTGGTTTTTCAAAAATTAAAAACTAAGTTTTGACTCTTAGTTACCTTTTCATATCTGTGTATCATTTATCAATGAAAAGTAAAATCAGTTTGAGTCGATTTTCTTAAGAATTAGGCATATGATTTATGTTAATCTTTTGTTTATGCTTCCAGCATTAAGGCATTACAGAATTTATGTTAAAATGTGAACAGTTTATATCCTTTAACTTACTTTTTTACATTATAAATTCTTAAAACGTGCAGTGTAGTATATAAACTACCAGTACAGAGCTTTCTAGTTTAATTCGACACATTACTGGTAAGGGCATCTATGATTCACTGGGCACGTGCGTGGCTTGAGATAAATGGAGGGCTTAGTACTCTATAATAAGCGAGAAAATACGTATTATAACAGTGTGTTTTGGTATAAAAACTTTTACTTCTGGTATTGGTGAGCAAAAAATGAGTTCGTAGAACTGCGACTTATCCCATTTTTTTGTTATTCAGCCTGCCCTTCCACCACATTAGGCTGGGTACTCGAGCGTACTGCATTGCATATACACACGAGAATTTTTTTTCTTTATTATATCTGAGTGGCAACACTATATAGATACCCTCCCTCTATAATCCTGTATATAAAGGGAGATAGAAATACAATATTGGTTTAAAACTGCTTGGCAGATGTTTACATTCAGTTAAATGTTTTTAAAATTTTCTTAATTGTATTTATTCTTGTTTTTTATTTTTCTGAATTGTTAATTTATGTAATGCTTCAATTGTATTAACTTTTTTCTAGGCCAAATGATCCTATACAGTTTCTGGCAGATTTCCTGATCAGAAATAAAGCCCAGTATTCACAGAGTACTGATGCCGAGGCTGCTACTAGTTAAATGACTGTACAGCCAATGCAATTGGCCCTGATTTACGATTTTTAATTTTTTTTTCCTTGCATCATGACTAATTCATTTGTAATTAGTTAGTGTCTCATTCTTCATATGTCAGTCATCATTTCAAAGAGGGGGAAAAATTACTATAGGTTTTTTTTATTTGTTTATTTAAATTTGTTTTCGAATGTTTGTGTATGCATAGTTTTAAGTAACAAATTTGCAGTTAAATATTCGAATCTTTTCTGTTTTTTAATTTGTAGATTCCCTGTTGTGAAATACTTTTAAAACATAAGTTAACCTATGAGTTTATTTACTATTAAATCTAATGTTAAATTTGTTCTTCAATAGATGTGAACATCTCTTGCATTAAATTTGATTCCCATGTTATACTTGTGTACCTCATGAAAATAAATAAAAGTAAACAATGCATTATGGTGTAGCTAAGCTTCATTTATAAAAATTTTGCTTGACCATTTGCATATGTTGTTTTAATGCATTTATGCAATACCAATAAAAAAATGTATTAACTATAGGTTTATTGGTATGCAGTAATTACATATATATTAAAAAGCTAGTGCTTTTGGAACTGAATACTGTTTTGTGGGAGGTGTATATTACAAAATATTTTTCAGGTCAAATTTCATCGTTGCAAGGTGGGTTTGATAAATGTTATGCAATATGTTTGTGAACTTGTAACTGTAACTGAAGAAGTACTTGTTAACTGCTAGTAAGATAAAATAAATCTATAGTTATTCAAGATGCCCTTGGTTTAGCTAATACTTACATAATTAATCTATTTAAAAGAGTGGTTTTGATCAATATTATTTAATTCAAGTGCAAAGTATTTGAATGGCTTACTGATTTTCCTTGCATCAAATTCTCCATTGGTGTACTTTACCATTTTTTAAATTCAAAACAAGATTCTTTTAAAATGTATACAAATTTCTATTTTCGACTGAATATCGCTGAACCAGGATTTAACATAAATATCTGCCTATTTTTTAGGTCATCATTATCATTATCTGCAGTTAAATAGAAATAAACATTTTTGATGGCTAAGAAAGCTATATCTTGATTTCATTTAAAGCGAGAGAAAAATATACCCCAATCAGCAAAACCAAAAGCTCCTTAAGAATCTAATTGGTTCTAGTATTTTCATTTTATTTGATAAAAAAGAGGAACAACATTTTAAAATTTAGTGTCTACATTTAATGAAAAGTTTTACAGTATTTATAGTTGCAATAAAAAAAATGGAAAATTATAAGCTTTTAGACTAAAAACATTTTAGTGAATATCAATCTTCATTTGCTGAAAATTGTGCATTCATTTATAACAGTTGCATTCCTCATATGCTGGTGCAGTTTTGCATTGGCTACATGTATTGCAGTATCAAGTTTCTTTTCTCTCCTGCAAAATATGCAATAAATTTGAAAATTAAATTGTCCTCGGCTCACTTGACCATGAACTGATTCCATTCTGTAATTTGGATGTTATCTTTTTTATATAAGCTGCAGATTCGAGACTATATAAGCTCAAACGTTCAAGATCTGAACTTTGAAAATCGGAGTAAATTAAAAACATTGTTAACATAAAAGGTCCATAACTCACTTTCTAAAATAAAAAAGTATAAAAGCAATAAAAGAAAATGAGATAGTGCTTATGCTGAAACTTTGAGCAGGTTAAGTTAGTTGTCTGGCTAAGCTACCAGTGAAGGCAGCATATTATATAAATCCTCTATAAATTAAGTTTAAATTACTATAGATTTAATTATTAGTAATAGAGAGTTTATCTTGACTCAAACAAGGCTTTGCTTAGAAAACATTGTGTACATCTGATATATGCTAAATCGAATGCGATTCGATTGACCACACTTGATATTTTTTCCAAGCCTGTATCAATATATAACTTTCTATTTCTATAGAATTCTATTGACATTCAATCCGATATATTTAAATATACTGTCATGCACTTTTAGTTTTTGCATATAACTTTATGGAGCATTGGATGACTACAGATCGTTGTAAGTGTTTGATGGAGGATGTTATGCTTATTAAACTGAGAATGAATTCTGCAGAAAATCGCAACACTGGGTACGTAGCGTCGTGAAAAGTTCTTAAATTTGAAAACTATTTTTAAACTACTTAAAAGTGCTCAATTTTGGAAAAAGTTCTTTAAACAGTGTTTTAATTTTCTTCAAAAATGCAAAGAAGGCATTTTATTTATTTTGTTTCCCCACACGTTGAATACGAAATTTGAAAGCAGATGTATCAAGAAAGAAAACCAAGAAAAGGGAGGAATTCGGACAATGATTCTATGTTGAAATCCAAGGGTGCCAATACATATTAAAATTATGCTAATGAGTCTCTTCCCCCCCCCCCTGCTCATTCTTCCTTCAACAATACATTTATTGAAATACTGAAATAATTATCCCGAAATAGATAGAACGAAATATGTACTGTGCCATACTTGTTGAGGCTCAATAAAAGTTCGAAAAAAATTTTAAAACAAATTTCTCGAACACTAAAAGAATTTTCATCGTTTAAGATGTTGAAGGATTTATTTAAGCTATGCTTAGTTAATGTATGTTTAACCTTTCATGTGTTCTTAAAGAAGAATATGCAGATTGGTCCGAACAACGGAACGGAATACATCAGGAATGAGTTGGTAGAAATGAAATTAATTGCACTGTGTAGTTATGTTAATCGATCGAATAAAATCGAGTATGATGAAAATTTAACTTGAAGCCATAAATGTCCAACGATCTTGATTTTTTTTTTCACGGTGTTCTTTTTAAATGACTTCATTTATTTGAAAATTATTATTTGTTGGACCAATCTCACCAAATTTTAGTTAAAGGTTTAATCTGGTTGAGAGAGCAATGGCATTGAAATCAGGAACATGAAATTCCGAAAGTCATTCTGGGGTATTAGAGGCTCACTAAGAAGGGATATTTTAAAAGTTTAATTTAAAAAAATAATAACATGAATTTTAACATATTGTCACCGTAAAAGCAAAGCATCATCACAGAAAAATTATTTTTACATCATTATAAAAGTTTTTGAGAAAAAAAAAACTGCTATATTACCAATTTTGTTTGAATGAATGCATTTTTTTATTTTTAGTTTTAGTAATTTGTGAAAAATTAGCTTTGGACGTAAGTTACAGTAATTTTTATTATAATGGAATTCAAAACAATACCATTGCTTCTTCGATTCAGTGAATCTCGTTATTTTATCTCTGTTAAAATCGTAATAAGTGCTTTTTTGCTTTCTTTTATATTCACAACTTATTTTTCAAGATACGGATTCTGTCATTTTTTAACGATTGTTTTTTTTTTTTTTTTTTAACTAATAGAAATTTTGTTCCCAATGAAATTTCTCTTTACATATAAGAGCTTACCCTGATTTACAGTGCAATGCATTGCATAAATCATTCTAGTTAGGAGTATGAAATTTGGGAAATCAAAATTTAATTAAAAATAAAAACAGAATTTTAATGTGTTTCCACCACAACATCAAAGCGTATTATCGCACAAACATTATTTTAACGCCGTTTTAAAAGCTTGAAAAAGTAACTTTAAAGATTTTTTTGATACATTATTATGATGTATAATACTGAGTTGATGATTGAACTCGGGTTAAGTTTCTACTGGAGCGTTTGTGATATTCAATTATTAATTAAAATATAATTCAAGAAGGTAGAAATTTTTCCATCAGATTAAATTTAAGATACTAATTTAGCAACTAATGCCGCAATCATTCAAATTATGTAAAAAAAAATTAACTTAAACAATTTTATATGTGCTCTTTTGAATGTCTAAAAAGAAAAATACAATATGTCAAAAGAATTATAGTTCTAGTAACTTTATATATTTTACAAACTACATAAAACTATAAAAGAAAATAATAATAATAAATGAATTTTTACAGATCTCAAAATATAATTCAGTTATTTGTCAAACAAGTAAAAAGTAAACATTCCTTTCCTCTTTTCTAACTTTCAAAAGTTGATATTTTTGATTAATTTTAGTTTAATCTCTGTCTATGTAACTTTGCATAGCAAATTTTTACATACTGGAATTTTAAAAAAAACAACTTATTAGCCATTTTCAAAAAAATAATTTTAGTATTTTGCATATAAAACAATTCAACAAACTGTAAATTTTAAAATAATTTTATAAAGATTGTAAAAAAACTTTTATTTTAATTAGAATTATATTGAATTATAAAGCATTATTTTTAAGTATAAATTAACACAATATAAAACTGATAAATTAGGAATATTATTCAATTAGCGTTCCGAAATTTAAATATTTGATTTTAAATCAACCCTTAAGCAACATACTAAATTACTTTGAATGAGCCACGAAAAAAGATATTGATGCTTCCAGCAATTATCTGTTTAATAATACGGTCGTGCATAAAGTTGTTTATAATTAAATAATGACGCGGTCTGAAATATATTAAGATCTTTCATGAAATTTAAATACACTAGAAAAAAAATATCCTGTAACTAAAAAAAATTGCATTGTTTCATACTAATCAGTTTTCTTTAAATCAAGCATCAACTTCAAATAATTTTTTTTTCGTTGTATAAGGATTTATTACATTCTTTTTCATCATTTAGATCATCAAATTGAGAAAGGACTTCTTTTTCTACAATTCAGTTAAGTTTTCATGATTACATCTTATAATATTTTTCACCTAAGGAATAAATTTCAATTTCTGATTATATTATGTCTTTTTTGTATGTGTGCAAAATGAAAGTCTGTTTCAATTCAAAGATGTGCAAATAACTTGATAGTTCGTGATGGATGAAAAACGGAATTTAATGCAACAGCAAAACATACAAGCTAAACACCTAAGTGGAAATGGATCTTCAAAAATATAAACTCAAAATAATAATAAAGAAAGATCGACTACAGAATCATAAAATTAAATATTATTTTGAGGCTTTCGTTTTGAGTTATCAGATTGAATTTCGGTAATTCCGCTTCTTGTATTCAAAGCCATATCATGAGTCGCTTGCCTTTGATTCGCCCGTGGTAATATCCGTAGTGTGCTAGTAGATTACCTTTTCTTCCACATAGTGAGCTTTTAAAATCTGCTATGTTATAATTATGCAAACCGGATTTGTACTGAAAGTGTTAATATGCCGCTGCGTGTTTCTTGTCGGTGTTTTTAATGTAACCGTATATTTTTAACACAAAACCACATCTTGTAATTTTAAACGGCCTTCTTAACCATTGTTCGTTTCAATGTCATATATTTTGTGATTATTTTTAAAGGCGTGCTTAATGCATACAATCTAAATTTTTTGAAGTTCGTTCAGTGCCAGATGATGTTTTACGACTCATATAAATAGATAAGATGCAGCGAATTATCAACTATAGACTTTCGAATTAATCTTGTTAAATTATCGTCGGTATGAATATCTGTTTCACTTTTAGGATTCTACAAACATAATGCAGGCAGGCTCTTTACTTAGAATTTGTGTAAGCTCATTAAAGGCGTGGCTTCCTTTCAAACAGAAATTAAACAGAGTTTTTTTTTTTTTTAAATATTAAACTTTTACTCATAAGCTTGGCTATTATAGAATAAATATCCTGAAGTACTCGATTAATCTTTAATAGATTTTGACACCTTTAATGCATTTTAATTCATGGAAATTGATTGCAGTTTTAAGAGAACTGAGAAGCATTAAGTTTGCCATCAATAATTCTGTAATTTGATAGAAATTTTATCTCACGTTTTAAGGATAAACACTACCAAATATTTTACTCTAATCCATACTTAAATGCTATTTCGAAAACATGTTGCAATCTTTCAATACCCTGAATTTTATTTTGAAAAATGTATATATATATTAATAAATCAGCACTGTGTTTTTGTTTTTTATGAAAACATAAAATATATATCAGAATCATATCTTTGAAAAACACTTGGACTATTAGCCATCCGGAAACTAACTTTTTTAAACACATATTGTCTAATACACGTTAGAAAAGAGATATCATTTTCCTTTTAACAATATCTAAATGAAAAAAAAAATTGCAAGTATAACATCGCAAATATTTTCTTACCTTGCAAGCTCTCTAAAAGTCATCTATCCAAGACAACGGATAAAAGCTCGCGCACTCTTATTCAATTTTCAGTAATTATGCATTCTGTTTAACCAATAACATTTTGCGAACTACTGGGGTGAATTATCTATCTTTCAACGATAACGGGAGAAACGTCTGGGGAAAAATTTATCGGTATTTCATTGTTCTAGGAATTTATCATTTAATGATCGTTATTATTTGTTTTATTAGGTCTGTATGTTCCAAGAAAAGTTAGATTTTTTTTCTTGTGTGCTTTATTTGGAATATATGTCGAGTCATAATTTCTGCTGCATTAATCAACAAAGAATCCGATAGAGGCTTCTTGGGTTCAAGAACTCCGCGACACTTCTTTCACATCGGCAAATAATCAAAAAAATAATGCATCATATTTAAAATTATAAATTTTTATTTATTTTCTGGGAACCATTGAAATGCACTGATTTATGAGATTACCACCAAATATGAAATCAAAAAGAAGGAATGCATCACTTACTACGCATTTAATGGATTAAAAAAAATATTGATAGTTATGTATATTTAAATATATTACTTAAACCAGCAAGTGACTGATAATTTAAAACAAAATGTACTAAAGTAAGAAGGCAATGAAAACTCAAATATAATAAAATTTCATTTCAGTATACCTTTGAGAAATAAAATGAGAACAAAAAACAGAAATGTGCTAATCTAAAAAGTATTGGCAAAATCATACAGCAAAATGTAGTACAAAAAAAAGGGGCGGGGGAGTGGGAATGTTTAATATTTTGTATGCATACCTTTTATATTTATAAGGTATGCAATTGTAAGGATTGTAATTTATTCTTCATTGGCGAAACCAATATTTTTGCGGTGTTATTGAAACATTCTTGCAGGAGTATACGCTGAAGCTCCTCTATTGATGCGATTTTGAGTTCCTTGACAACTAAATACAATTGATACATAATTTTCAATTGGGGATAATATCTAATTGGTACCATAATTTTCAATCAACTGGCGAGATGAACTTTAAAATAACCATTCCAAATAATAAATCTTTTTGCCTTTTAATTAGTTACATTACACATATTCTACGAATATTGGATGACAACGATTCAGTATATAAAAACTTCGCAACATATAAGTAATAATTCCAGATCCGTTTAAGTTATTATTACCGGTTAGTTACCGATTCCAACTCAATCGACCATACTTTTATCCAGACGGTGAAATCCCCATCGGATAGGGCAGATGTGCCCTAGATTTTCCATTTTTAAGGTTTATTGTCGCCCAAGTCGCCATAAGTACATCAATAATATTTCCCTTTTATGAATATTACCAGAAAAAAAACAATTTCAGAAAATAATTAATTAAAAGAAATGGCCATACAGGAGAATCGAGTACATGCCGTCGTAAAATGCCAAGTTGTAATTTTTTTAAACGATAAATATATTCAAAAGAACTAATAAATACCTGGATTCCAGAAATTGGTCATTTTTACATAATGTTGTCCTTAATTCTTTCTCCTTCTGTATTCTTATTTAATTAGTTTTATCCAAAATTTTAATTCTTTAATCCATGTGCATTTAAACAATTTCAAAGTAAAGAAAGCAGTTTTTTTTTTATTTTCCAAAACTGGCAACAGAGTGTTGATGTAAAAATTAGTCATTTTTTAGTCCTTACTTCGAGCAATTGCAGTTATCAAAAAACTTCATATTCAAAAGTTGTTCGTCTTAACACTTTCAACGCTACCGACGAGATATCTCGTCTTTCAGACACTTCCAATTAGTATTCTGTGGGCTAAAAAAAGTATCTGAAAAAAAGTAATGGTATTCTTCAGATATGCCTTAGAAAGCTCAACCTATCTAAACTGGCATAAGAGACAAATTTTAGCCCACAGAAATCTGTAATTGGAAGTATCTGAAAGACGAAATATCTCGTCGGTAGCTTGAAAGTGTTAATGAGACGCTAATATGATTTATTTTGCTATCTTCTTTATTAAAATAGTTATATAAGAAAATGGAAATTTCAACATGCCAAAATTTCG
Organism: Argiope aurantia; assembly: GCA_026543865.1. NCBI lineage: Eukaryota > Metazoa > Arthropoda > Arachnida > Araneae > Araneidae > Argiope > Argiope aurantia. The sequence continues at coordinate 69,182 of JAPMOR010118282.1, forward strand.
GTTCTCTTTGAGCTAGATGGCCCATTCATGAACTCATCCGAGGTTTTTACATTCTTTACAATATATATACAGGGTGATTATAATTAAAGTTTAAGTTTCAAAACGCTATAAAAAAAGAACCACTGATGAGAATGAAGTCAAATTTGAACAGCATGTTATTGAAGAAGGCGGAAAGCGTATGGCAGAAGAAAGAAAAAAATTAGTTTCATATTTTAGCAACAGATGGCGTTGTAAGCGGCAGAAGATGTAAATTAAGATACTTGTCATCACACGACACATTTCAGTGTTATAAAATCGCCAGGTACACGGCTGTTCCTCATTTCGCGTCTCACGTTCGCCATGGGTCTCACTGCATGACCGCGCTCTGCTGGTAAAGCTGTATTACAAGAACGATGATTGTGCAAAAGTAGCTCTGCAAAAGTTCAAGACACTGAAGGATATAAAAGAAGGCGTTGGTCCGATGAGTGTTGTGGGTCTGAAGAAAATTATGCAAAAAATTCGAAACGACAGGTTTATTTGATGTGCAATCTGGTAGAGGGAGAAAACGAATGCATTCGACGGCAGTTGAAGAAGTGGCCACAATATTACAAGAGGGGTCGGCCGGTGGTGTGCATGAGGAATTGCCCGAACATTGGACAGGCCTACGAGTACGGTGCTGAAAATTGTACGAAACATCCTGCAATGCTATCCATACAAAATTGGCTATGTGCAGGAGTTGCTTCCGTCTGATCTGCCAGCAAGGGCGTTAGAATTTCTTGCTCGCATGGAAGTGAATAATGAATGGTCGTGGAAAATTTTGTGGACAGATGAAGTCCATTTCCATCTGACAGGGTACGTCAATACCCAGAATTCTCGAATATGCACAACAGAAAATCCACTGGCTAAGCACCCTGTACCACTTCATTCTGAAAAGGTCATGGTGTGGGGAGGCTTTACGGCATCATTCATCCAACAGCCATATTTTTTCGAGCAGACGGATGCTTCCGGTCATGTTACTGCTACCGTCACTGGTCATCACTATGCTTATCTTTTGCTCAACCACGTCATTCCAGCTCTGCAACAGCATGGATGGAATCATTTTTATGCAAGATGGCGCTCCCGTGCACATCATGTGAAGCAGCTGCTGAGGCACCATTTCGGAAGTGCTCGAATTATCAGCCGTCATTTCCCTACAGCCTGGCCGTCCCGATAACCTGATCTTACTCCGTGTGACTTCTGGCTGTGAGGTTATCTGAAAGATGTTGTGTTCCGTGCTCCAATTGTAAATTTAGCGGTATTAAAGACATGCATTTCGCAACGCATTCTGAACATCACCCCGGAGACACTGCGATCTGTTGTGGAACATGCTGTTTCTCGCTTTCAACTTGTTGCACACAACGGTGGACACCATATTCAACATGTTTTGCACCAGTCTCGTGATATTTCCAAACTTCTTTAATGAATGGTTCTTATGCGGTATGTAGCCGCAAAACTCTTGAAATCGATTTGTCCCTTTCGATGTGATATGTACAGTCATGCAAATAAAACTACTCAACAACTCCGTTTACAACAATGCGTTTTAATGTGTAACTTACACAGCCGTTGTTTTACGAATAATTTCTCGTCCTGATTCTGCCGCTTACAGAGCCATCTGTTACTAAAATTTGAAACAAATTTTTTTCTTCTGCCATACGCTTTCCGCCGTCTTCAATAATATGCCGTTCAAATTTGACATCATTCTTATCAGTGGTTCTTTTCTTATAACGTTTTGAAACTTAAACTTTAATTAAAATCACCCTGTATATACAGCAGATGCGTGGCGGAAAAAAAAAGCTATTGGAATTTTAATTTCGATTTATTTCATCACGGGATATTATATACAAATAAAAAGCTATTAGAGACACGTCAGTCTACATCGCGATATAAGAGCAAAGAGATGGAAATTTGTTATTTCAGTGAATTTATTATGAGATTCTGATAAAGATTTCTTTGTCATATGTCGATTTAGGCAACGGAATCTTAAGTATCTTTAAATGAATGTTGTAAACATTATGGATATTTAACCCTTCTCTCTGAGTGAACTGATGCAAAAATCATCAGTTTTCTGGAAGGCGTATAGAATTAATCAAACAAATATTTGAGAATTGGATCAGAAAATAAGAGAACATTTTGGAATAAAATTAATATGGACTTAATATATTTAAGATAAAAATTCGGAAATTTATTAGAATTTTAATTAATAGATATTAATTACCACATATATATAAAAGTGGATTTAGGTTTGGGAATACAAAGAATAGTTTTGTTCTAGGGATCATAATTGTCAAAAATCTGCAGATTTTCCCAAAGACTTATCATGAAAACCACTGCAGCAGATAGCCTTCCTATAAGGAATCGACCTATAAAGAAAGATCCAGCAACTGTTTTAATTTCAAACGCAGCAAATATATATCTATTAATACTGTTACAAACCTTCAATTCGGCTTCCCAGCATAGTTGGTTCCATCATCAGAAAGAATGTTTTCAAGTCATCGGTATTGGACGGAGTCCGGGTGTCACGTCGGAGGTCCCAGAGCTTGGCGACAAAATAGATTATACCCGAAGCATCGAGAATTTTCCCGATCCGTCCAGTAGGAATCGAGATACCCTCGAACGTTCCTGATTGGTTGAGAGGGTCAGGGTAGTCGAGGAGGGTCGAAGAAGAGTAGTCGGAAGCGACAGTGAAGAACTGATCTTCCAGGGATTAGCAGAGCAGTGATGGAGTCAAGCTAGTGCTGAACTAAGCTGGGCGCTACTGTCTGCAGTAGATTCTTGTTGAATGCTACACGTCTCGGCTGAAGATAATCGTCTTCTATGCTGTATATAGTTGTCGTTTTTGTGCTGTCCTGTGTGTCTTTGTGTAAATAAACGTCGTTGTTTCTTTTTCTACTGCTGATTGAGCGTTCTCCACACCATATCACTTCCACTATCCAAACGAACCCCGGGAAAATTCGTAACATTTGGTGTCAGAAGTTGGATAGTGGTTAATAGTGAATGGTGCTGACGAGATCCTAAGCAAAAATGGCTGATAGCGGTAATGGTGAGTTACTGGCTCTGTTGGCTGAGATGAAATTTATGGATGAGATGAAGCAAGGACAAGAAAAACTTTTGCAAGAAATGAAAACCGGATATGAAGACATGAGGTGTGAATTGAAAAAAAGCCTTTCGTCGTGGAAAGAAATTTTAGAAGATAAAGTTAACAAAATTGTAGACATCCAAGTTATCACAGAAGAAATTGAAGGAAGCAGCGAGAGCCAAGTGGAAGAAAAGACTGAAGATCGAATGGAGACCGGTGTCACCGAAAAGGAGCTTAGCCATCCGGAGGATGAACCGAAGTTTAATAAGGAGAGGAACGAACAGGGAGAATGTTAAATAATTGCGGAACTGAAACAGTCTTCTCCGAATGAGTCCCCTGAAGTGGAACCGGAAGTGCAGGCGCTTGGGGATGGAGAAGATGGACTTCATTAACTGATGATTAACTAATGATTCATTAACTGTTTACTCAAAATTACAAAATGTTATATACTTTCAAAATCCGATGCTGCTATATGAAAAAAATTGTGTTTTCTTAAATACAGGGTGTCCTGAAATAAGACTAACGATTTTCAAAAATGTATAACAGAAAAAGTGTTAAGGATAAAAAGAAAAATATTGTAAGAAATTCCAGTGACAGGGCATAAATTTTTCCTCTCACAGATTTTGCTTTTAGGCCAAAAAAATTATCAACAGATGACACTGCAAGTCCCTTTTACTGTTTTTCTCGCATGCAAATCATCAATGCCTCAGAAGGGGTTCTTTCGACTTTAAAAGGAATATTTTGCTACTGGATGACCAGTAGAGAGCTGTATTTATTCTGTAGAAAATTTTTGTACTGCAATTTTAATTTTTAAAAAAAATTGGAAAAATTATGATGCAGTTCTCAATTATTTCTTTATTTATATCTGCATCACCATCTGTCGACAATTTTTTAAATCAGAACCAAAAACTATGGGTGGAAAAACTTATGCTATTTCACATGAATTTGTTATAAGAATTATTTTTTTTATCTTCACTGTTTTCCTGTTATACATTTTTGAAAATCATTAAGTCTATTTCAGGGTATAGGATTCCTTGCATGAGAAGAAGTATATACTTATATAGAACCTATTTCTATGGTGACACACATTGATAGCTTTCTTGAGCAATAATTAATTTCACTACTTCACTACAATATATTTATTGACCCTCTCAATGAAAAAATTGTACATTTTTATCAAATTATTAAAAAGAATCAAATTTTTAATTTTATCTAGTTCTATAAAACTAAAACATGTGCCATGGAATTACAAACAACCCATTATAGTTGCTGGAAAACCTAAATTAATAATTTGAATCTGCTCTCAACTTCATTGACAAAATATAGAATTAACTTCTTTTTAAAATTGTTGGATGACACAGCATCAATAAAAGTTACTAAAAAAACTGTTTTAGACTATTTATCAAGAATAATGCTTATGAACACCTACTGTTCTCAATTCAATCTCACACCGTCTTTTTTTAAAAAAAATCTATTTCTGAGGATAGAAATCAAATAGAAGAGGTAGTACTTTTTAAAATTTTAAGGATTCTTTCAAGATGTAATTTAGAAGAAGACAATAGGAAGAACTTTCAATCAAATGGTTTGGAAGATATTTTTATCAACTGCACAAAAGTTGAAACAAATACACGAGTGCAGAAAGTAGAAATGTAGTTACATTTGTATAATTTTAGATAAGTTTTAAAATCTTTAAATAATGAAATTTTTTGGTGAAAATTTCATTGATAGAATTACTTTATTTTCAAATTTATACAAACTAATTAAGATCAGATTACTTAATTGAAACATACAGCCATACACGGATTATATATCATCTTTACATTAGATATCATGTAAAAGATGATTCTTTGATAAATAAACTCTTTATTTCCAAAAGTATTACCTGTAGTTCAAAAATCTTCACTTTAAAATTTCATTTTATTACCAACTAAAGCAAATAACTAATACTTATTAATGAATAAGCTATAATCAGATTATTCCAACAATTCATAGAGCAATGTACTAAAAATTATAATTTTATTTTACATATTGGAGTATTATCATAATATACAAAAGTTATATTTTCACAAATGTGAAATATGTTCTCGTTTCTCAATTACTCTTCAAACATTGATTTAGTTTTAAAATTGAAAATTATGATGCCCTGAAGAATGAGAAGACATGGAAACCTTCAACTAAAAGATTAAAAAGAGAGAAATAAAACTGGGAAGCACACATGGAATGTGTATGACACATATACACAAATGTCTGGATGAGTTCATAAGTTATTAAAAAAATAAATCTAATTTTATTTCTTTCGTCGAGCTTTAGTAGGTTTGGCTTCTTCTGCAGTTTTTTTGTTCATAATTTCCAGCATAGCTGGTGTAGGAATTATACCAGGAGGCAACTGCACTTCACTTTCAGGTTTTCTTTTATCCTTAGTAGTTTTGGTTGCCTTTGTGTTTTCTTTATTAGTTAGCACAGGCTCCTTCTTAGTCTTAGCATTTGCAGCAGCTTTCTTCTAGAATAAGAAAACATAAAACAGTTAAAGGCATTTAAGAGAAGAAAACAAGGCATTAATTTCAAATAAATGTCTTAGCTTTGTAAATGATTCATTGCAATTGCATATAGTGGGATGATATAAAGTAAGTTTATTTTTCTGCAAAATAAACATTTAATAAAAATTTAAGAAATGTTGTATTCGAATTAAGCAAGCTATTCCTTGTTTTCCTGATGGGTATAGCAAAGTTATAAGACAGTTCCATTCAAATGACAAGGCATATCTCTTATGGGAGAAAATGAACCATGGCAGTAAATACTGCCATTTCAATCCTGGTCCTCAGGTCTCCAACCCCAATTCCTGCACTTGTTTTTACAGAGATGGTTGTTCATGTTTAGGCTGGATTAGAGCAACTCACTTTTGTTTTTCTTCTAAAGTTTATTCAAAATAAATCATAAAACAATGTGTTTTTTTTCCTAAAAAAAAATCAACTGATTAGCATTTTTCCTTTCCCATTTTTGGAATAAAAAATCTCGCAGTATAGATCTTTATTTTCTAAATAGCCGCCTTTGGCGACCAGCCGGTTCACCAATCTTAATGCTCTTTAAATTTTAATAATTAAATATTTTATGTAGCTCCTATTTTAATAGCTTCTTCATCAAAATATTTTAAAACTTCAAATTTTGATAGTCACAATTCTTTCATAATATTATAAAGGCCTTCAGCCATAATGCAATATGTATCTCTTTAATTTTCTGTTAGCTCCCATAGAATTTATGCTTTAAAGTGGAAATGGTTAAGTTGCAATTAATATAAGAATATTTATTACTGAAACAAAACATTTTTTTAAATATGAGTACTGAAAATTATGCGTACTGAAAACAATGTTTAGTTCTAAATGCCTTAAACTCTAAGAAAATAAACAGAGTCGTATGAAATAATCAGTCAGAAACATGTTAAGTCTTCAAAAACCAAGTACTTATCTGTTGGAAATAGAGTTGTCAACAATCAGAACACAATGCACATGTGTGAATTTTCAACGCCAATTATGGTAATGCAAATGCGTGAATTTTCTACGACAGTTGGGGTAACACTACGCAGATTAGAAATTTTTAATTTCCTTTATTCTGTTTTATTTTAATTCAAAAGTACTTTAGAATTAATCTGAAAGATCGATTAATTAACAATGTTTAATTTTAAATGCATTAAACACTAAGAAGATAAACAGAATTGTTTTAAATAATTGGCCAAAAATATGTTAATCCTATCCTCATTAGCGTAGGAAAAATAACTGAAGCCTTACTCATTTGGTGGTGGAGAAATGATAAGATTTTTTTTGGCGGGAAAATTATTTTTTAATTAATAATTAAAAAAAGGGACCTCAGGTGCACATTTAATAATTAAAATTCTAATTAAAAATTAAAAAAAAAGGGACCACAGGTGCACATTCCCGACCTCCAAGGTATGCATGTGCCAAATTTGGTAGCTGTAGGTCAAAGGATCTGGCCTGTAGAGTGCCAACACACACACACACATTGAGCTTTATATAAGTATAGACATAACATCTAATTGCAGAAAAACTTCTGCATTCTGCACATGATTTTTTTTCCAAAAATTCAGAGATTTGAATACCAATGTGCTATTTAATATAAAAAATAAAATTTTGCTATTTAAATCTGCATTAGAAGATAGCTTAAAATGTCAAAAGTTTCATATACAATTAAAATACGAGGAAAGTTAGTTAAGATTGAAGAAAATGTGAAAATATGTATTACAAAAATAATGTTACAATTTAAAAACACAAAATCCAAAATTATTAGTATAGTCATATTAATAAGTGCTAAAATTATTATAAAAAACATCTTTTAACTTAATAGCAAGCATAATTTATTTTGCAAAAGAGTAGAAGAAATTTTTTGTTAAGATTGTATAATTACTCTCCAAAAAATTATATTAAAATTTACAAGAAATTTTCCCCTTTTATTATTTTTGTTAGTAAATAAAACATTCTTAAATTCTACTCATGTTTAAACTAAAGTAAAATTTTAAAAGAGATGAGAAAAATTAAGTTTCAATAGAATTATTTTCATATTTTTCACTTTCTTAAGTCAGTTTAAAAAAATTAATGAAATTCTTTAGAGTGCAGTGAATATATCAAAATGTTTTAACATGTCATTATTGTTAAGAGTGTTAAGAAGCATAACAATGCACAACTTGCTATTAAGTTGAGAGATTTTTTACATGATTTAAGCATGATTTGTTATATTTATTAGTTTAAAGTCATTATTACACAAATTTCACCTTTTTTTTATATCTATATCTATGCAGTATTGAATTAATGCAAAACCAAGTATGTAGCATTGAATTAACAGAATTAACTAGGAATAAACTAAGATACGTTCTTTAGAATAATGAGTTAAATGCCAATTATTAATAATGTAATAAATAAATATAAGGAACGGATTTAGCAAATGTTATAATTTCCCACAGCATTTACTTACTGCCGTACTTGCTCACTCCATAAATTTAGTCCAAAAAGAAAAGGCAAGGATTATGAGAATGGCTAAAATTAACCTATTTGCTATGCATCATTTATATTTTGTTATGCATTATACTAAGTTTACTTAAAAAGTAGCAAATATGTTTTGAATCAGAACTTAACCAACTTTAAAGCAAAAATGTTAAATTTTAAAAATCATAACCTGGCAAATCTAATGTGTCTAATAACTGGAGCATCTCTAGTAGGGTAATAAATATATGTCTGTAGATTAAAACTTAATATTTTCAAAAATAAATATAATATATTCAAAAATTCATTAGCTACCATAGAACCCCCCCACACACACTTTTATTGCTTCGCAATTTTTATTTTTTTTTAAGTTAAGGGAAGAAAAATTACTTTGTATAAATAGTCGTTATTTAGGCTGGAAATCAGGTATTTAAAGTAAATATTTTTTTGAATAAAAGAAATCTGAACAGAATTTACAAACTGTGAAGCCTTTAGCGAAAAGAGAAGATAAAAAAATCAGTTAAGGTACACCACATATATAAGCTGACCCATGCTAAAGTCAAAAAGCATCCCCCCATTAAATATTCACTCGCCTTCCAAGTCATATACAAAAGACCTCTGACATTCAATCATGCTGTTATGTAGACAATCAATACCACCAGCAGGAAAAAAAACAAAAAAACAATTGGAAATTTCTAATTAAAATGCTGCTAATTAAATGCAATATGCCAACGGTTTTAACTCTGGTGATCATATCTAAAGAAATATTAATTTTTTAAAAATTCATCTGTTGTCTTGTGTACAATCTATTATATTTATGGTAGTCTTATTTTATGTCATTTTATTGTTAGTTTGAAAGATGAGTGGGAAGAGTAATTCTTATATGACAAATTTAAAATTACAGAAGATCATGTTTGTGAAAAATTCAGACAACAGAATGGCTAACATTTCTCATAAATAAAAAGTTAAAGAATGGAGAAAAAAAGCAAGCCATAATATAGTCAAACTTATTTCAATGAAGCAAAAAAACTTATTTAATTTAAAATTAATTTTTTTTTAAACCTAAGAAATTTATTGTAAAGAAATAAGAAGAGCTACAATTGCCGATATATCGTTCGTGCAAGACTAACAGAAGGGTGCCAACACTTTTTTTCTGCAACTAACAGATCTGTATATAAGCAAATGACCATAATTTAGCTTTAAAAAAGTAACAAAAATATCCCAACTAATACATAGAACTATACCGTAAATACTTTAAGACTATTTGCACACAGTTCATCATATTCTGATAAACACAAAATTATTAAATTGCTACCAAAAAAGTATAAACAATATACAAATGAGACACTGGTATTAAAGGATAACATAAAATTCTTGTAGTCAGATTTCAATTAAGGTGCTCAGTTCAAACTGAATAAAACTTTTTAATAAAAAAAAAGTAAATTATTTAATTTTAACGTTCAAAGGGTATTATTAGCTTCTCTTTAAATTATAGCCCTTTTAATATTTATTTATTTGCATATAGTAAAAAAGTCAATCCACAACAGCTGTTGAAATAAAAGTTTAAAAAATCTACGTATAAAAATCTAAGTATTAAGAAAGAAATGGAATTGATTATAACTTAAAAGTTATCTATTCATATATCATAAAAACAATTAGGAAATAATGTCAATTTTGATGTATACTTTCTAAAAGGCTTCTCAGAATTTTTCAGAAGGGGATAACTGAAATTTTGTACAAAAAGTACAAAGCAAATCATTAATACATTTATTAGCGGCATGACTTAATTTTTTAGCAGTTCAAAGAAAAAGCATTTTGGCATTAAAATGTTTCAACTTATTCTATAAATTAAGCTTTTCCAGGAATTATAAATTGTTTAAAGCAAGAATTTTGACTGATAAATTTAAAAGTATTAAAATTTAATTGTGAACATATGTTAAATAATACATTAAATAAGTTTTATTTTATAGAGAAATATCTTTGCCTACATTTTGACTTAATAAGCAGACACTAAAGGCAAAGCTGACTACACATTATGCTTCAAATTTCTGACTGAAATTAAACGAAAACAATCTAATACTTACTGCACAATATGTCTATTAGCAATCTGGATCATATTAAAAAAATATATTGCATACACAAAAGGAAATGCATTTTCTTACACATTATTAACTAATAGAACACTTATTACTAATAGAAACACACTTCATTAATCCTTACTATTTAATAACATTCACCAGTTATGTAAAAAACAGCATTTTAGAGAATAAGATAATTTAAAAGAAAATTATCAAATTAAATGATTAATACGTATGATGTATTGAAAAATTCATGAACAAAATATTTTACAAAAATTCCATTAATTCTTTAAAGTCTTTTTAATTAAATTTTATTCACCTTTGTAACAGTCTGGAAATCTAAAGCTGTATCATTCTCACAACCCATTCTTTTTAATTCATCCCTCAGAGCTTTTCTACAGAAATTATAGTCAGGTTCTTCTTCAAAGCTCAACTTGCATATATATGTAAGAAGTTTCTTAATACCTACTGAAGAAAAATAATACATTTTTTTGAGTCAATGAACACATAATATATACACTAACAGAGTTTTTTTTTTTTTTTTTTTTTTTTACAAAATTTTAGTTACTCTTAATCATTCTCTCTTCAAATGCTCAGATTTTTATCATTCAGTGTAAGACTATTTTTTACATGATTTTGCATAAAAATTATAACTATACAATAAAAGAAAACTCACTAATTGACAAATAATTTTTAACTAAAAGATGATAGAACAAACAATTTTATATGATTTTTTTTATTATTATGAATTCATATTTGAACTTCAGCATAAAATGAATTGTAATAACTGATAGATTGAGAAACTACATCAATTGAAAATGTCTACTACAGGCAATTAATCAAAACGTTCTATATTTTTTAATTTACAACAATGTAAACATTTGATCCATGACCATATTAAATTGAGAACAAAAACTGAATATGGAATGGAACTGGGATTCAAACTTATATCCTTCAAAATGTGAAGCTTTAGTTTTAATGTCAACTCTTAACTTATCATACCAGGATAATATTTTAAAAGAAATTAATATTTACATTAATATAATAAATAATTTAACATCAAATTATCAATAGTAAATAATACTTTAAAATATTTGAAAAATAAATTTCAAAACTTTGATATACCTGGACAGTTTTCATCTCCAAACAATTCTGCCAAGAAACCATCTATATCTTGCATATACCTAAAAATTAAATGTGAAGGAATAATAAATTTTTCTCAAGATTGTAATTATGTACATTATTAAAATAACTTTAAGTGATATGAAGAAGCCTTAATCTTATGCAATTATCATATTTACTATAAAGATAGCAACTTGAGAGAAGATGCAATATATTCAGCAATAAAGCAAAGGGAAAGTACCTTTGACCGATTTTCAGTATTTTTATTATTGGCTTCAGTTATTAAGTTCAATATCTTGTTGTGAATAATCACTTTAATTCTGCTTAATTTTACTTTTATCACATATTTAAAAGAATTTTTTAAAAATAAATAATTAAATTAAACTATTAAGAAAAAAATACAATTTGACATTACAAACTAATCAATTATGACTAATTTTTTTTTAAATTTTAATATTCTTATCACAACTACCCTCTTTATAACAACATGACAAAAATTGAAACTTTCTGTCAAGAACCAGGAATTTTTTTTTATGTATGAATATACAGAGATGCTTCATGTATAGAAAACATCATTGCAAAGGAGGAAAAATTAATTAACTCCTTAAGCATTGTATTTAAAGCTATCTGATTTTTTCCCCTCTTTTCCTGTATAGCAAAAACTTTGATAAACTTTTTTTTTATATCATTAATCAAATCAGTATTTTCTGCTAATTTTTCAGAACTTTTTAACTACAAATGCAAACTGCATAAACTCCCCAAACCAAGCATAAATTTCAAATTAAAAAATATACAAAAAACAAATCTTATTAATCTAAGTTATTGTGCTTTTGAATTAGTATATTTACATGTATGCAAATATACAAGCCAAGAGATGATCCACCACTTTGACAAATACGGCCCAAAATTTGAAAAACATTTACACTTCAGAATATAAAACAGAATATGAAATTCCATTCATCTACGGTTATTGTATTTCCATACATGTGAAAATACAGATTGACAGATGGTCAACAATTTGATACACACCTATGCTTCACATGCTAAGTCCATGTACCAAATTTTATCCACGAAACTCTAAGTTTTGTAGTTATCATATTCACTTTATTGTAATAGCCATACAGACATGCTTCTTGGGATGGATTTTGTTCAATATTTCAAAAATATTTATAAACTGGGTATGAAGACCACATATCAATTTCACCCATCTAGTTCAAAGCATTTTTTTATTTATTTATGTTCACCAAATGGTACAATTCAAAAAGTGAGTTTTTTGGAACCCAGAAAAATATAAAATGCCAATTTCGAATTTTTTGATGTTACAATATTCCTTTTTTTGAATACAAAAAAGTAAAAATGTGACTAAAAATATTTCAATATCAAGATTAAATATAATTTCTTCTGTACATTCCATGTAATGGCTCAATAGATTTATTTATTTTTGTAATAGAACTGCTTCAGGAAGACAGGAACAACTTTTCTCTTACAATTCCTTGTACTCTATAATCTCCATTAATTTTTGAAGACTGAAAAATGCAATTTAAAATTTATAAATCACACTTTACTTAAATTTAAATGAAATATCTGATATTTTAAGAAAATGTTAAGGAATAAATATTAGTGATCTGCTTTAGAAATGTACATGGAGAATACTAGTTCAACCCTTTAGAGAATTAAGCAATCAATTATAAGATGACAGTGTTAGTAACTGAAATATTTTTAAACAGCAAAAGAAAGGCTAATTTTGCAATATCATACACAATCACTATCAATTTTTCCCCTCCTGAACTGATTACAGGTAATGTGTACTGTTCAATTGAACACTAAAATTAAATTTAAAAAAGTTTATGATATTAAGAAATCAATTAATTTATCTGTTTCGTGAATGCAGACCAGAATTTAAACTCATAATAAACTAACCTCTCTTTTTCTTGCTGGAGCTTTTTATCATCTCCTATGTACTTTTCCCATGGTAACTCTCCTGATAGCCATTGCAGTAAATTGTAGCACAGTATTTCAAGATCACTACGTCTAGAGAAACCTAGGATACAAAATTAATTCACGACATAAGAGCAAAAACCTAATATTGTCACAAATAAATCAACTTCAATATTATATATATATTCTCCTTTCATATAAATAAATAAAAAAGTAGAAACCATTTTTATAAAATTCAACTGATAAAAATTTGAAATAGATTACCGATTTGTAAATTTATAAACAAAGGTAATTAGATGAATTATTTTCCAACCCTTTCACTGTTTTTAACCTAAATTTTGAAGCATTATAAGAGAGATTTTAAAATGACAATATTAGAATAAACATACATCCTCTATGGGCATCTCTGCTTGTGAATTCTGGAGTGCCATTATGAGCTTTCTTCGGGTCTGGCATCTCCTTTTTATGTACACCATCTCGTAGATATTTGCATGCAAGTCCCATGTCTACTAAATACACCTGAAAGGATATGTGTGAAAATTAAGTCAACCTGAAGACAATTTATTATATATTCAATTTTAATCCTGATTAAAAGTGAATATATACAAATAAATTAGAAAATATAAAAATTTAGTTTCAGTTATATAAATATTTTTTTTCCCTTTCTCTCTCCTGTTTCAAATTTGAAGGCAAAATCTGGAATATTCAATTGATTTAAATAAATTAAGAGATAAATGGACATTTTATTATTTCTGAGCACATCAGTCTCTCCCTTCCTTTTCATAGAGTTAAGGGAGGAAAACCCAAAATTAATTTGTAATGATGATTTTGTATACATGAATGTGTGATGATCTTATAATATTTAATCACATTTAACAAATTAGCAGGATTTTTATTCTACAGCTTTAATTCTTTAAATAATTATTACATATTTTTATAGATATCTAGATGTAGCTCATTTATACACTGATATTTATAACAAAAGTAAAGATTTAAATTTCACCATCAAAGGATTCACATTCTGGCTAATAGAAATGCCATTCTGAATTAATTATCTTCAATAAATAATATTTGCTTTAACATGTACAGTTAATTAAAGATGTTAAAAATAAAATCTATTAAAAGTAGTATCAAATTAAATTTCATTCCAAGTCATCTGAAACTGTGAATTTTGTTTTATATTGTCTGTTTATAGTCATTTTTCTTTCTTTTTAACACTGATAATTTACGAAAATCTTTAGCAATACACCTAAGCAGTTTTTAACTGTTTTTCAAACTACTTTTTCTTTAACACTATGTGTTTGAACAATGGAGGTTGTTAAGTGTTGTGCATAAATTTATGTATTTTATAAATTAGATGCCCTTTAATATTATTCATTGACAACTGCATTGGGAGTATGTATGTATGTATATTATATGTATATAGATTTCATATCTTTTTTTCATTCTTTCTATTATTTTAAATTTGCTATGTTTAATATTAAATTATAATAAACGTTCAAGCAACATTCAGTACAATATGCACTAAAGAATACATATTAAAAAGAAAATTAAACTTTAAAAAATTTATGAACAGAATTATTTACCTGATTTTCTGTTCCTTTCTTTCGTCCAAGCAGAAGATTAGCTGCCTTGATATCACCATGAATATATCCAGCAGTATGAATATATTCCAATACATTGAGCTGTATGCAAAACAGTATAATATCATTAAAATTAATTTATAGGTTCCTATCTATAAATTACATTTCTAGTTACAATTTATAAAAATTATAGTAATTAAAAGTACTATTCTTACCAAGGACAAACCAATCTGATAGACATCTTTCAAAGGGAATCGTTTTCCATTTTCTTCAAACAATTTCTGAAGATCTTTGTCAAATCGCTCAATTATCATAAAACGGTATTTGGAATTATTATATTCAAATGAGCCAAACCCATAACAAGGAGAAAGGCCTAAGTATGTCAACTTCTTTTTCTTTACCCATTCAGCCACTTTAATTACAAAATACACAAATAAGAAAGTATGAAAATCGGGAAATAAGTAACATAAAAGTCATCAAGGGAAGCATTAATTTGTTACTGTTTAAATAATTACACAAACAGCAATAAAAACTCTAGTTTGATCAGAAGTTTTTTTGGGAAAAAATGAATCATTATGCTTTTCCTAAGTTATTTAAAGCTATTTTTAAAAGATACATTTCAATAGATTATATTCAAATAATATATTTACAAGTAAAAACTTATATAATCAGAAAATCAAATTTCAGGATCCAATAATTAAAGAACCATAACTATCTTCTAACTCCATTTGTACTTTGTTACCTTTTTTTAAGCAGTTGAAAATTTGCTTTTGAATTTTTTGAAAAATCAAATTTTCTAGCAACTGCATCATTTTTGTAACATAAAGACAATAAGTTATCTAGTTTCTTTTGAATTGAATTTGAATTTTTGTTAGCATTGTGGATTTCCATAATGGAAAGAAAGGCTAAAAATGTGCATCTATAATTCTAATAACAAGTGAAAATTTTAAAGATTAGATGTTGAATTTCTAGCTATTGGGAATTTTTGAATTTTGATGATCAAATAAAGTTTTGAATATAGTTGCAATTTTAATTTAACAGCTGAAAGATCTTTCGAAGCATCTAACAAGAGATAAATATTTTAAACTCACATTGAGCTGGTTTTCCAATACTGTGGTAACAATGCATTTCTGCAAATAGTGGTCCATTGTCATGATACTCCTAATGGAAGAAAATGTGCAATACTAGATAACATATATCAGCAATCGAAAAAAAATGAATGAATGATTTTCCAATTTATCATAATAAACACTGCACTTCAATTACGGAATTAATATAGCATGGTAAATTCCTATTTTTATATAATTTAACCCTTCCACAATTGGGTCCATTCAACTAGCTGCACAAATTAAATACTGGCAGGTCGATTTCTATTTCAAACAAGTGACGCAAGGTGTAAAATGAATTATTACTAAGCATGAGCCAGTTTACACTCTACATTCATAATTTAAAAACAGAAACTGGCAAGCCAGTATAAAATTCACATTGCTGATTGTGCGAGGCTAGTACTGAAAGGGTTAAAAACCAACTCAAATTTGAATTAAGTATATCAAAGAATTATTATATTTGCACAAAGAGTAATTAGAAGTAATCTATGCTTAATCATATTTTTTTAAATATCACAAGTACATTGAATTAATGAAGAAAGCATAATTAAGAAGAAATTGAAAATAAATTATGTAAATCCTCTCAAAGAAGAAATTTTTCTCAGTGGTAACTTTGGTACAGCAATTTCATCATGTAGATGTATTATTAAAATACCAAGGAGTGGACATTCAAACTTCTATGAGTAGCGGAGTAGCTATTCAATTTTTTTCAATCAATCCATTGAGCGGCAGGATTAATCCTTTTCTTTTATCTGATGTTGAACCATTTATGCAGAGAGAGAAGGAATGGAGGAAATGGAAAGAACACTGTATATATAATTGAATTTAATCAATCAAAGCTATTATTAGCAAATCAATCAAGGATTTGCTTCTCAA
Source organism: Argiope aurantia (assembly GCA_026543865.1). Classification (NCBI taxonomy): domain Eukaryota; kingdom Metazoa; phylum Arthropoda; class Arachnida; order Araneae; family Araneidae; genus Argiope; species Argiope aurantia. Next base: position 85,967 of record JAPMOR010118282.1, read on the forward strand.
ATCAATAATATGATAAGTTACTTCTGAGAAGAATAATTTATTATCCAGAAAAAAAAAAAAAAAAGCCAGGAAAAAGCTAATGGAAAAGTACCTAGTGTGTTTACACTAGGTACTTTTCCTGTTAGCTGGGTACAAGCGAAAAATCCCAAACAATGTAGAATTCCACCAAATTTCTTACGCCAGATTCGTGTTTGGTTTATAACTGGCTACATTTGTGCCCGGCTAACAGAAAAGTACCCAAATTTTTATCTATTTTTTTTTTTAAAAATCTAGAATTTTTAGAACAAAGAATATATGTTTTTCAGATAAGTTTTGTAATTCACAGCATCAGAGATAACGAATTATGATTTGTCTTAAAATGAAAATCATAAAGCATAATTTCAACTTCAATGTGCAACTGATTTTGTTTGGAATAGAGAGTGGGTATAATAGAGAGGTTTCAATTTTTTATAAATCAAACTGGTTTTAAAAATAATTACCAAATAAGTTAAAACTTTTTAACTGAATGAAAGGAGTTATCAAAGGAAAAAAAAACTGATACATTATAAAAATTTTCATCATGATAACAACTGAATATGAAGGTTCTGCATATACAAGTATTAGGTACAATTTTTTATAAAATAATTATAATACAAAAAAAAAAGGAAAAAACTCTACTTACGACTTTTACTACATAATCATAATCCTTTTTATCTGCCTCTGAAGCTATTTAAAAAAATAGCAAAAGAAAAATTCATTATACCTATTGAAAAATAAGCAGTATATTTCATATTGATATATAAAAAAAAGGTAATGTTCACCTATTATTTAGTTTACATTGTCCATTATGCTTATGCCAACATATACCCTTATACGAAATAATTAACCAAGAATTAAAACCCCGTAATGTTAAAAAAGTTTAGAATACAAGATAAAATCTGAAATGCTTTTTATTTTTTTAAATCATGGTTTAAAGTTTTTAAAGATATTTTTGAATTATTGAAGATAAATTCTATAAGGCAGGGGGGGGGGATGAAGGAAGGAGAAAGGGATGATCTCATAGAAATTCACATTTTAATTTTTCCTCTCAATACAATAGTACAACAAAACTATTATAAGTGAATAATCACTAAAAATTCAAATTACTTATCAATTCATTTAGTTGGTTATAATAACTACATTTTAGACCAAAGACAAAATTGAAAATGAAACAATCATTACTTCAAAAAGAAAATTGTTATCAAGATCATTTTTTAAAAAATTGAATACATTTAAAAAATGTTTTTTATGTTAATAAAAAAGTATAAATATAAAATAAAACAATCTTAAAAAATATAATGACTCACTCCCCCCCCCCAAATGGAAGTATAAGAAATACAGGGTACAAGAAGAAAATATGCCAAATTATAGTTTTTTAAAAAATAAGAAAATAATTATAAGAATTTCATTCTAGTCTTTTTTAATAATGAAACTGTGGCAAATGCCTGAGCGAGGATCGAATCTGCGATGCTAGGCTCTGTAGCAGCATAACATAACCACTAGACAAAAGTGATCACCTCTGTCGAGAGGCTGTTAACCGACTTATGAGGCTAGCACCACAAAACCTTAGTAATTAACATGCTGATCTTTCATCGCAATAATCTTAATCAGATTATGAAGGAAAATTTGAGCCATTTTAAGTGTCAAATAGGTCATCAGTACTTAAGTGTCACGTTTTTTAGGTCATAGTGGGTGATTACACTCTACCATGCACCTCACAAATACATTCTATATTTGTTCAATGGAAGTAAAATCTAATAAGCATGTTGTTTTCAATAAATCACTTTAGTTTTATGGAGACTGTCAATACACAATGCAGGATGACAGCAGCATGACTATCCATGGAAATGAAAATACTTGAACATTGTGTACATGAGATATCATATCCTATAAATATGTTTAAATTAGAGTAATCATTTAAACAAGACTTTTCTGCATCATACACCACTACATTGAAATGGTTAATTTAAAAGATATAGATAGAGTAGGCTTTCCCAGATTCAAGTCAAATGTACTGATGCTTTGAACTGGGAAATAAATCAATTTTGTTTTCTTTTATGAGTAGTATATTTCTCTACTGTTAATCCATTGAGTTGGCATGTTCACATCACTTATATATTTTACTTTTGTAGGATATTCTAAATAGAATACATTTTAGTCAAATTCTAAGTAAATAAACAAAAAGTTGACTATCGTGTTACCATTTGGTATGACATTATAGACTCCACACTTGTCTTACTGTCTTTTGCCTTTTTGACATCTGTTTTTGATAAATTTTTCTGGCTGTTATTTGCATGTAATAATTATCATTTGCAGTAGTTTGGTCAGAAAATTGTAAGACAGAAGTAAAACATGGAACAGGAAAATTCCAAATATTATGATAAATATAGATGGCTCAATATTTTCAATTAAAAAAAATATATTTATTTTGATGCAATGAAATATTAATATTTTTATTATATCTAAGGCTCCGAAAGTAAATGGTGTTCTTAATAAATGTCGGCTAATCGAATCATCAAATTGTGTCCATTGCCAGGTTCCAGAAACCTGTGAACACTTCATCCTCTCTAACCTAATTATGAGACAGCAAGAGACTCACTTCAATACAAGTTAGTTTTTAGATTGGATACAGTTTTCAATATAGTTTTTACAGATACAATACAGATACAGATTCAATAGTTTTTAGATTGGATTAGTGATTTTTTCTGTTAAGGGATATCATAAACTGATGGCTATTTTAACCTTTATTGGCTGTTCCAGGCAGATTTTTTAAGTTTTAAGTCATATTCGAGTTTTGATCTTTTTAATCCGGCAAAAACCAAAAGCCCCATTAAGGAGTATGCACAGAATCCTTCTTTCCTTAATTTATGGATGGCAATGCAATTAACATTCCTGTTAGGGGAGAAAAAAATAAAAAGAATTGAAAAGTTATTAGTAAAGTTTAAGGGTTTTATTTGGGTCCCAGTAAAGGAGTTTTATCAATATTGCCCCAGATGATTTTTGATCTCAGATACTAGTAGACAGCTTAAGAGAAGAACATTTTCATCCATATTCATACTTTAAAGAGAAGTCCAAGTTCGTTTTTCAAAGTACAAAACTTGCTAATTAAAATGTTCATGCCGATTAAAGGGGTGGCTCAATATTAAGTGATTTTTTAGACTAACAGACTAGGCAAATTGTTCTGTGAAGGTAAAAACAAAAATAGGAGTCTGAGCATCATGAAATGCAAAGGAAAATAATTATTTTGATAAAGCTATGTTTAAATAATTTTAATAAAATAAAAGTAGGAGAAATTCTTAAAGATATACATTTTACAGTAAATATGATTAATCTGGTAATTATATATATATATAAGCTCTAAATCATTTAGCTCTAAAACAATCTGATTAGGATGTTACAATCAGAACATTAAACAATTCTAAAAAACATTTGGATTTTGTTAGTATAAATTATAATTTACTTGTATTAACTTATCCGACACTATGTCAGTGCAGCCTATCTTAATATTGAAGATACATATAACCCAAGAATTTGTTTTTAAATACAAAATACCTTCATATTCATTTCTCATTTATACATATAGGATGTGACTAACATGTAAGGGCAGTTTATATCATATATAAAAAATATTGACAATACACTCAAATATTTTCTAAAATAAATTTTTCAAAGATAATTGTAAGAACAATTCTAGATATAAAACTTTAAAAAATCCAATCAATTTGACTTAAGCTAATTAATAAGAAAAATCAAAACTCTTAGAAATAGTCATGTTAAAAGAAATATATTTTACTATGTTTTCATTATTAAAGCATCACATGACAAACACAGAAGATATATTTTCTGCATATACAAACAACACAGAACATATATTTTCTATACATTTAAACATAAGGCATATATTTTTAAAATGCATACCAAAGTAAACAGTTCCAAATCCCCCAGATCCTATTTTTGGACCAATTTTCCACGACTTTTTAAATGTATCTGTGACTTCAGTGCCTTCAGGAATGGGCTCTGGTAGTTTGTGACCTTTTGCTGCTGCAGGTGCTTTGCGACGAGGTTTTGCTGGAAGACAAATGGGATTAAAAATTAATTTTAAATAAGCCAATAAAAAGTTTTTCTCTAAAATTCAAAACAAAATTGTTAATATTTGCATTTAAGTTGCAGTGTAATAAGCTCAAGAAGAGATATTTGAATCTATACTATATAAAAGAGATACTAGTTAAAAAATCATATTTCATTTAATGTGACATACCTTTTAAAATTTTTTATCGAACACCTTATTTAGTGATTCAACATAATTTAACTACAAAAAAAAATTAATTAATTAAGTTACAATTTTACAATAAGCTGAAAAGAAATTATTGTCCCACTGAAACCTTTACAGGACTATTAGTCACTGATCAGCTTACTTCAAGAAATAAAATGATTATTATTACTTATTTAGAGTAAATTATATTACTGCAATTTTTATAAAAGTTTCTTTCTTTCTTTTTGTTACAGATGCCTTCATGATGAATTTAATTTTCCTACTTAATTATGCATTTCATCAAATGACAAAACAATGAAAATAGACAATCAATAATTTTAAAATGTATATAAAAATGAATTGAATGAATTAGCAATTTAAAAGACTTAGCAGAAAATTAAAAAAAATATATTCATGAAAATTTTCCTAATGGATAATTTCTAAAAATTTGTTCAGAAAGTTACTTGACTGCATAATATTGTAACATTCCTAAAAATAAATATTGATCAAATCCATCTACACGTACATAGAAATTTTTGTATACAGCTTCAATAAATAAAATCTTAGCAAGCAAGTTTAAAAATAGGAATGGCAACCAACAGTAAGAAAAAAAATTATATTTAATCTGACTTATACTTTAGCTGTTAAGATTTTTTTCAGATGTATTTTTGTTCTCTGGATCCTTTATCTCAAATTATCCTTGATTTCAACTTGACTAAAGAATAAATTCTTGAGAGCGATAAAAAGAGAGAGAAGGTGGGAAAAAATGAAATCAATAATTACTGTATCTTGTGTAAGTTGTATATTAACTGTATGCCAACAATTAATGACCAAATATCATATTTATTACATGCAGTAATTAAATGTAAAGAAAAAAAAAGTGAGCCTATGTCATCATGTTAGTCCATTAACTCTATTCAACGGTGCCATGCAGTTAAGTCTAAAGTTCATGAATTGTATGTATTTAAACAAAAAATTCACCAATGGCATGCAGATACATTAACATGGTTGAATAAACAGAATTTCAAAGCAATGAAACTTATTATTGAACTCTTCAGAAAGATAAAAAAAGTATGAAAATGACAAAAGTAAAATGCCTATATCCTATGAATATATTTCCTTAATGATCAAAACAAAAGCAGATATTCAAACTTTTTTACAGCTTCACAAATTTTGTAATGATAATAGTTGAAATCTGGGCAAAACTAAAGAACATGCTAAAGATTTTTTGAAAACCTCATCTAAACAGGAGGAAAACTCCCCAATATCAACTAAAGATTGTAGTTAGGTTCAGTTACTTGGCAATTTAGCACCTTCAAAAAAATTACAGTTTAGTGATCATACAATGTTTTTCAGTTTAACCAAAATCTGTATAGTTTTCTTTTGGTTGAATATATCTTGCTTCAGAAATTAGAGTGGGGACATTAAATTTGCAAGTAAAAGGAAGCAATCAGTGTTGGGGGTTAGATCAATAAATAATAAATTTTAGGATAGTCACACTCTTCATAAAGCAGTAAATAAATACAAAATTTCACTTTTTCAACTGAAAAAACTCTTCCAAAATTTCACAATAAGAACTCTGTTTTCAGGCTGAGCATCTATAAGACCATTAATTTTCGACAGAAGTATAATTTTATAGCAAGATATTGTAGGATAGCCCCACAATGTGAATTACAATGTTATTCTAAATACTACACAACATCGTAACAAAACTTGTTTGGAATTTGATAAAAGCAGGAAAAAAAACTAAAAACCGTAAGAATTTATTATTGCTTTTGCACCTAGTCATGAATTAAAGAAGTAATGATAAAATAGAAAAAATAGCTTAGAGGTAAATACGATAGATAGTGACAGGAATTAGTATTGATTATACAATATTCAACATAATTTAATTACACACTTAAGATAGCAATTCAAAGAAAATCTCAATGTAACATTTGTGATTAAAGATAAAATAACTATACAATTTATTAAACATAAACAGACGGCAAGTTGAGATTTGAATGAAAAAATATGATCATATTCTTTCCGTTGTTGTCACTGTTTTTGAAAGTTTGGTTTTCATAATTTTGCGGGAAACTAAGTTTAGGTATCTAAATGGTAGTTAAAAGATAAATTTAGTATTAAAAAATCTTCCTAGATAAAACAAAATATCATTCTGCAATTTAAGAATACTTACGAGGCATAATATTTTTGTAAAAGTTCTAAATAAAAACAAACAAATCCCCTTATGCCCTTTTTCTCAAACCTGCCTTCAGCTGCAAGAGCAAAAAGTATCCCAGAATGACCGCACTAAAAATCAAATCCGAATGCCATTTCCAGAAGGTAAATATTGGTTTAGGTTCAGTATTATACTTTCCTCTTTCGTATTTGTGGTTTCAAATTTTTTACGTAATTTTTAAAAATCAAAGAATATTTTCCAAAATATTTTTCAGTGCCGATAATCTTCAGTTTTTCTTATATTTTATTATCTTGCAATCGGCGGACTGTATTCCTCTGTTCATAAAAGGATATTAAAAAAAAAAAAGTAAAAATAGGTGGCGCGGTGAAAATTTTAAAGCAGCCCATGAGTTCGGCATTTATTTTTATTCATTTTTTTTATCAAGCTCTCTCTGCAATTGAGGTCAATTACCATTAACAAAACACTTCAATATAATTTCTTCGCTATGTATTATTTTAGAAATGGAAACTTTTATATTCAGAATTTATTGTAGGATAAGATGTTTTCTGAAATGGTTCTTACTATTTTAAAAAATGACTATTAAAATATTGCAGTGAGAAACAAACAACATTCAACAGCGACTATTTAAGAATTTTATTAGAAACAACTGATTTTCTTCCTTTGTAGAATATATAATAATATTATTGATTTATATATATTTTAGGGATTATATAAATTAAGAATTAAAATATATTATACTAATTCATAAGTAATAGCAGTTACCTACACAATTAAAATTTTGAGATTTGATAATTAAAAAACTTAGCATTATTATACATTTGAGATGAAATCGTCGAAAAATATTCGGCAGTAATATCTAAATTTTCTATATTAGAATATAAGAATTAGAAATTGAATAGTGAACTTGCATTTAAAAACTGCAGTGAAAAATCTTCAAAATAATTTTAAATCGTATTTAGTTTGTTCGGTATTCAAATCATAAAAAATTAGAAGCTATATTTTGGAAGCTTCAAAATTATAATGATTGGAGTATGGGTGGAAATGTTCTTTTATTCTTTTTCTCTTTTTTATATAGATCCCCCCCTCCCAAACTTGTTTGAAATCAGACTTTTGTAAATCTGAAGATACAGATTGTAATCATGAGTTTATTCCTTACTGTATGTCTTTTTATCTCTTTAATTAAAATAAATCAATTTCAAGTTTCTTCTCTTTATTATGACTTACTCTCAATTCAATGGCATGAATCGCTGCATCCATCATCGCTTGCTCCTTCAAATGCTGATCAAGCGAATTGGTATCACTATTTCATTCCATTGAAAAGGGAATTTTCTCACTGTAAAATTATTTATCTTACGATAAATTTACCCTCCTTATTTTAAAGAATAAGAATAGCCTTCTGAGGTGATCTACACACCCGCCGTCAATGATTAATTTCAATCAAATCTTTTATTTATAATTTAAAGATCATTATCCCTTCAACAAAGTGTTTTTAAGCTTCAAATAGTAATGCTATTAAATTGCGTTATTTTGAAAGTTTTACGCTTGCTCAATATAATGAGTCAATGAACTTTTCTAATGAATCCAAGCCCTATGGCGTAATAGGGTCAACTAAACTTTAAAAAGTCCTGTAACATAATTGGATAAAAACTTTATCCTAGCGATCTCTCTTCTAATTGCCCACCATTGTTTCGCAGGTACAGTAACTGTCTTTTCTTACTCTTCATACAAACTGCGCAGACAATAAACAGAATTTTCTTTCTTAGCTTTTGATAATAGGAGTAAAATAGCTTTTATTTAAATTTGATGCAACGATGAAATGGTTTGAATTTCTTTGCAACTATGACAAAATCATTGGAACTTAAAAAAAATATTTTTAAAAAATTGTCAAATTATATGATAGATAAATTGATATCAACAGAAAGAAAATAATTTTCTGAATTCTAAAATAATGTAGAAATCATTTTGTGCTATAATGCTTTGGGAAATTATCTGGGAAGAACATCGAAATCTCGATTAATTTTTAGTTAATCAATGTTTTTAAAATTTGTTTTGAAACTCACTATTTTTGCTTTCCTTGATACATAATTCGAAGCAAGATCTATTTATTTTGCCTGGTAATATTTCTGGAAGTAATAGATGGAATTTTCCAGAATATTGCCTGGCAATATTCTGGAAGTAATAGATTTTTGCAAAAATTTTAACTAATGAAAATTTAAAAAAATTACCTTCCAGATACATATTTTCATATTCCAAAATACATTGGGGATTTGTGCACTACAGGTCCTTTGGTCTACCTTTTAGAGCAACCCCCCACAGATTGTTTTTATTGCAGATTTATTTAAATTATTCCTTAAATAACTTTTTGTTTTGTATAAATTAGTAAATAAATATGTACTCCAGTGTGTTTGAGAAGACTTTGTGCCTATAAGAAGATTGGTAATAGTATTAAATTGATTCTAAAACTTCTTTCTAATTTTTTTTTATATCTGTTGTTTCTAAAACAAAAACAAAATAAAAAATCTTGAAAAACATTTCCGAACTGAAATTTCTGTCTTTTCTGCATTACAAGATATAAAAAGTGGCTAAAAATGCAATTTTTCTCTTTCTCTTGTGCTAAGTATTCAATGTGAAAGAAAATATCGTAATCGTGAAAAAACTGAACCTCTTGAATCTCCACGTTCCTTATTCCAAACTACACTTTTTTCGGACTATGCTTGCTTGTATTTCTGCGAAAATAATTACTCAAAACCCCATTGAGCTAGAATTAAATTTGATACGTAATCTTAGCACCAAATTTGTATGTAGATTCGTCCAAATTTGAACGAAATCTGTCGGGGAGAAGTCTGTTATCTGTCTGTATGCATTTGAACACAATAGCTAAATAAGCAGGAGAGGTCTCCCAAAACTTTCTAGCATACTTTCTAATAAAGCTGAATTTGTGTTTTATACACAATTTTTTCCCAATCAATTGAAACCAAAATTTGACACCAAACTACAATTGCACTCACAAAATTTTGTACCAAATTTGATGCATTAAAATTATTGAGCTTTGGAGTCATCGCGTTTATGTTTCTGAAAGTACAAACTTTCAATCTTTGATTGGATTTGTCTCACAATTTGATAGGAGTCTTCATTATATATGTAAATAATATGTATACCGAATTTTATTGATTTAGCTCTCTTAGTTTTGTAGTAATTCTATTAATTTATATTCGAACAGCTGGACAACAGACTTACTCTGAATAGGATTTATAGAAAATTTGACAGAAATTTATAAATTTGGTATAAAGATCGTATACCACATATCATCTGTCTAGCTCAAAGTGTTCTCGATTTATATTCGTCACAGACATACAGACATTTTCCAGAAATGTGTTTTTCGAATTCGAAAATATCTAAACCGTGATCTGGGCATCCCGGTTTCGAGTCCCGGTTAAGGCATGGTTGTTCTGTGTTCTGTCTGTAAGATGTGTGAATATGCCCCCCCACCCCTGTAAAAAAGGGTTGTGCAAGTGAATGTGACTCATGAAGTAGCTAAGTCGTATTCTGGAGCTACTGAAAAAACAAAAGACGCCCACTCGCCTTAAATCACTGGCAGATAACTGTCAGTGGGCTTGTAAAGTGCCATAAGCCACAACACAACAATAGAATTTCTAAAAAGTAGAGATTCCTCAAAATCTCGAGTTCGAATTTTTTACCGATTACAGTATTTTCTCTATTGTTCGTATTCGAGAAAATAAAAAAAGCAAAGAGTTTTTAAATAAAATTCAGTGCACAATTTTTTTAATAAAATATTAATTAAATTGTAAACCAAATTTATTAGAGGATGGGGAGGATCATCCTTTATTAGTCTGTATTTTCGCGTTATTGGGCACAATATCTCAAAAATGCAACGACATGGATTTGGTATAGCATTATGTCTACAAATGTGCATCTGTAACAAATTTTGTGTCAAAAAGGTGAAAGAGATTTCCAAAATGTTGCACAACAGGGGGAAAGTTTAAGTTACTTGCTTTTGAGAACCCTCCTGACCTTTGAGGATTTACCACCTTTCAGTCTAGATACCTCACCTTCTCTATACGTATAGGGCATGCAGAAGAAGAAAGAAGAAGAACAAAACAACAAAGCAAAAAAAAAAAAAAGTTAAATTGTGCAAATTTATGAAGAGGTTTGATGAAAAAAATAAAAAAATACTCTCCCTAGTATAAGTCAGTGGCAGTGGTCTTCCAAAAACTTTCTCGTTTACTCTCTAATTAACTTGTCATGACAAAGAACATCTTCCATGGCTTTGGAGTGCAATAATTACGAAATATTAGTCTTTGGTATGAATTTAGCATTTTTACTGAAACTATCATGTGACCTTTGGCGAATTTTTTGGTGATTTATCCCTGGTATAACGTTAATCGTATCTGAAAATTGAATTTTAGATGTGTTTTTTCTAACCGAGTTGAAGCCAAAAATTAACACAGAGCTACAATTGTAAACACAAAATCTCTCACCTAATTTTATATATTAAGTCTCAGGGAGTTCTATAGTGAATAGCTTATAAGCCAGTTAACAGCTACGCTATCCGAGCAATTGCTTTTGTATCGTGGTTATGTCACTGAACTGCGAACCACAAGGTCCCAGGTTCTATTCTCGCTCAACTCAATCCGCCACAGGTCTAACACGTGGAGATTCGTCGAAAACTTGAGCCAGAAAGTTTTAGTGATTACTCCCTGGTAGTTTACTACTTAAACGAGAAAGTAAAAAAGATTGCTTTATCTTTACAGAAAGAAATCATCACAAACATATAGACAAGTATCTTTATTCACATTAATCCAACATCCACCAAGGAACTATTTGCATCACAATTTTATTACAGCCAATAAAACATAACTACATAGCATAAAAATAATACATGCAAACAGTAAAATATTGCACAATATATACACTTTATATTTCGTAATCAAATTATTCGTATATGATTGCTAATAATTTTTATGCCACTGTTCTACTCGTAGTAATCATATCTTTGCATTCATTTAAAAATAGAAATATTTAAAATATTTATATTTTATTCTATTTAATGACATTAACATTTATTTTATTATAATTAATGGCATTGTTTTTTATTGTGTAAAGATGACATATTCTATCAATATTTAGTTAATACGAAATTTATTTCGATATATTTGATAATTTTTTTCCTTTTTAATTTAGTTGATAGTCAAGTGTTTGTAACATATAGAGAAAAATAAAAGTTTGAAAGCAAACATTTTTGACTAAATTAAAAATTTTTTTATGACAGTTAATAATAATTATGATAATTTTCTTAAAAGGGGGAATGTTACAATTACGCTTTAGAAATTCATTGAATTATTTTAAATATAAATAGTCTTCAAATGTAATAACTTACGTTGAATGTAGTTAAATCAGTCCAAACAATCTAAATAAACATGTGGAATAAATCAAAATGTAATTCCTCTTTCTTTCCGTATTCGTCCCATAAAGGCTATCAAAGTTTCTATAAATATGGACATAAAACTCGCATGACAGTCAAATTGGCGAAATATGGGCGGTTAAGATAAATATGAAACTCTTTCTTATGTAGAATTATGATTGATTTCATCTATATGTTTAACTTTGGAACCGAATTAATAACATTTCTTTCTTTTTTTATCTGCTTGAGACTTTGAAGATAAAAAAGAAGAATCGCCATTTTGCAGTCATGATTGTGACTGAAGAGGAGCAGAAGTACATAATTTCAACTCTATTAGCACAAAGCGTCTAATAACATTGTTGCGATTTCTTTATGATATTGACCAGCCTTCAAAATATCGAACATCGCGTTATTGTGCAATATTTTGTGTTAATAGGGAAAGATTCGTGTGATATTGATATAAATTGTATTATGTCCATAAAATTTAGATCGAATTTATCCAAAAGAGAATTAGAACAAGGCACGATCACTTAATAATTGATCTTTTCTTCTTTATTCGCCGTATATTCATTGCTTGGCCTTATAGCTCACAAAAAATGACAAATATTCATTGGAATGTTGTAGAATGTTGCATGTGCGGATGCATACAATATTCAGCTCAAATTATAATATACACTGCAGAATATATCTGTAAATGGAAAAGTACGAACTATCCTGATAGTGAAAAAGAAATTGGTAAATTGGCGACTTCTGAAAATATGATGAGGTCAGATTTAAAATTTTAAGTTATGAAAGCGTACTATTTTAAGCAGTATAAATAATTCAGAAGCTTGAATTGAATAATTTAGACCAATAAAGTTATAATTTGGCTTATTTGCAAGCATAATAGCATAATCTGATAAATAAATATTTGAGGAACGCAATTTTCTTCGAACGTTTAGTGATATTTCGAAGGAGCTAACAAAAGGTAATCGAGTTAAAAAAAAATGGTTTCATCATTTACCCACTAAATTTAATAATAACAGTACACATCCGTAAAATTTTTAAATCTAAATTCCTAAATTTACTTCTATTTAATTTAAATCAAATTGTCAATCAAAGGTAAAGCGAGGAATATCGATGCTACAGATTCTTTCAAGTACTCTATTTTTTAAGAAAGCCATCTATTCCTTTTATAAATTTAAGATTTTGCATTATAATGTGAATACAAGCAAAATTCAATTAATAACAAAGATTATAGTTTGATTTCATATTAATTTACAAAAATTCATTGAATACACTTCGAATAATTTACAAAATTTGATAACTGAAAGCTGAGATTTTCAACACATTAAGATAGATAAAGTAATGATCCATATGCGTTAACTTTTTCGATGAAACATTTTACCTTAAATATTTAAATTCTTTGGCAAAATTTTGCCTTCATTGATTTAAAAGAGTTTCTGATCAAGTAAATATAAAAGGAAAAAATATATTTAAGTAAATAAAAAAGAAACTTTAGTGGCCAGAGAGTTTTGAGAATAAATGAGAAATATAATTTTAAAAACATTAATGCAATTCGTCGAAATACTTTGATACCCTTTCAAAACAATTTTATTGAAATTCAGTAGATTTTTATTTGCAAACAAATCAAACAATATGGTATTAAAAATAAATTATAAAATACACCAATGTAATATTCAATGTATTAAATTCTAAATCCTCTGGACAAAAATACTTTCATGACTTTTTATTCAAAAGCCATAAAAGTTGCTACGAATGGAAACTTTTTATGATTTATCCGATTTCATTTTTTAAATTCTCGTTACGTTGGAAAAAAAAATTTGAATGGTAATTCTTTAAAGTATTTTCTAAATTTCGAAAAGAAAGTAAAAAATTTATCTGCACGAAAAATTACAATTTGATTTTTATTTTATTATTTTAAAATGAATTACTGTGTAGATTTTCTTATGTTATTCCTACGCATATTTAACTTATGATCGAAGTAATTTATGAATACCATAAATATATGAGTAAAGCAATGAAAATAATATAGAAGTGTACTTTTAATAAATTTCAAATTCATCAGAATTATAACACAGAGAGTAAAAACTGACTGAAAAAAATAAATCAATGATCTTAGAGGTATATTAATATTTAATAAACTGATTTTATTTTGAATCAGCATTTAAAAATTTTCTACTTATTTTTGACTATTGTAGTTTATTTACTTATCAAATTTACTGAATAAAGTTCTATAGCATTTCAATTTATTTATGAATTATCATTTTAGGAAAGAAAGGATCAATGGATTTTCTTGCGATTATTAATTGGCATTGTAATTTAAATTATGTTATTATTTTTGCTTAAATTCTTCTACACAATTCTTATCTCTATCTTCTTTTTTTATCGATATAATTTTTATTTGACTCTTAATTAATTTTTAATACACAATATTTTGTACTACAGGCAAATTATTATTAATTTTTGATAATGAATATAAGTAGATAAGTATTTTTTCGGGTTTGGATACGGATAAGCGGCCAATAATTGATACAATTTTTTAATCGAAGAAACTAATAATTAAAATATAATCATAATAAAACAAGACGTTAATATGTAACTAAAGTAAAATTAAAGAATTCATCTAATGTATACAACAGGTTGAATGAAACATTTGAAACAATATTTCGGCATTCCAAATTAAGCTGATGTAGTTGCTAAAATAATTTTTTTGTTTTGTTTTGTGCTGTCTCTGCATTTCCGCATCTAAATTTTAATCTAAAATTCCATAAATTAGAATATATATATATATATATATATATATATACAGGAATATTAAGTAATCAATAAACTTTGTTTAATCCTTCTTACAAATTACCGTTTGTACAATAAATATATAAGACATGAGAGTTGCTCATATCATTTCTCCTAATGGTAATATAAAATTTCCATTTCAATGATAAAATACATTTCCACCAGCTTTTAATGTGAAATCTATGAGATACATAAATAAGTATGATATTGTTAAATATATAGTACGAACTGTTTGAAATTGCTCCCAAAGCAGTAGGAAAAAGGCTTTGGTAGAGAATTTCAACCTTTAAACACGAGAAATCTCGATCAATGAATGCATATTTTCTCCCTCTGTTTTCTTTTCAATTTTTTCGCTAATATCTTCAATTGAGTGCAGCCTTCCTAGAGCCTCTTTCTAGAGGGTTGCCCATGCATGAAGGCATTGGTCATATAAGGATTGATGTCCGAGACACTGCCCACTTTTTTCATTCTCCTCATTCTGAGGCACAGCAGAATGCAAAGGACAGTCGAGAGCAAGAGACAGGCCAGAAAAGCAGTTGTGACCGCGGTCAAGGCCAGGACAGGTAAACATAGAGTGCTACTAGGAAGTTCATCTGCAAAAATGATCAATGGGCTAAAAATAGTAGTCATACAAAATTATAGAATCAAGTGGATTGTGACTGTATTTCAAAAATTCCAAAAATGCAAATGGAGTAAAAATATGACACAATTAAAAAAAAATCAGAATGTTAAAGTTATTTTTGTATTTCAGAATGTAAAAGTTATTTCTATATTTCAGAATATTTACATGCATACACACTTTCAATCACTTCTTGCATTAATTTTTTTTAGATTGTAAAAAAAAATTACATTAATTATATATTAATTATGCAATTTTATTATGTGCTTCTTTTGTCGATATTTAAAAATAATTGTTAGATTTAGTTTTTATATCGAAAAGCAGTGAAAGATGAAAAGTTTTGGAAATGCCTATCTTCGCTCATAATTAAAAGTTCAAAATGTTTTGTAAGATATTGTGCTCATATCCAAATATTTTGAGTTATAGATTAAAACCTGTATTATATAGTTATCAACAAATCTTGAAGATGAGAAACTGTTTTGAGAATGAAAAAGTTTCAAAGATATAAAAAAATTTGATGGGTTCTTAGATAATAGATTAATTTTATAAATGTATTTGAAATGAGAATTTATATTAAAAAACAATGTATTCGATTAAAACAGGAATAAAAGTGATTATGTTGATTGGAAACACCAAATTTGAATTAAAAAAGGGTTATAAGATTGAATTTTTTAAAAATATATTTTATATAAGCAAGTCAGATTCATTTGGAGGATACGCTTAGAAGAAATCTGATTCTCAATAAACTATGTTACCTGCTTTCACTTTTCCTGAACCTAAAGCTTCTGAAGATTCTTGCAAGACTTGAAGTGCTTGAAATAAACTCACATTCTCTGAAGTCAGGGACGAATTGTCAGCTTCCAGTTGCATGTCTGCTGATCGTTTCGTCAGACTTTTCCAATGGCATCGCTGAGCCTAAAGAGACACAAAAAATGGGTATCATTTATATTCGAAATAATCTTCAGTCTCTTGCAAATAGACAATGCACAGATAATACCCGTATACTGGAGTGCATAGAGTTCTTAACGTCAATCTTTGTTTCTTTCCAGTTGATCCCAGCTCACTATAGGATTCCTGGGAACAAGGCTGCTGACTTTTTAGCCAAAAGGGGTGCAAGAGACCTACAGAGACCTTTGAAAAGCCCCTCATTTCATTCAGTTAGACTCCTGATAAAAAGAAGACAGGATAAAGCAGAGAACACTGTGTCAAGCAGAGAACACTGTGTCACTCTGCCTGTAAGTCATGGACCTCACTTCTTGAGTTATACGTAGTTGATCCCAGATTTTCCTAGAAGTGCAGCTGAGGTATTTTCCCGCCTTTACTACAGGCCATGACTCTTTGCCCGCATACTTGTATTGGCTCTGGTTTTGTGAATATCCCTTATGTCCTCTCGACGGACAACATCACATTTTTGCTGCTATTCATCTTGATTCGTGCTCTGCACTTGTGTTTTTAAATTGCAAAGTTCAGAAATATTGGAAGGTTAGAGATCTAATAGCGTCATAGCCAATTTTTTAGGCATTTGTAATAAATAAATATTCGAAATAATACTTTCAATATCAGGTTTTTTATTTGAAAATTGAATTCATGTTTTGAAATTTAAAAAAAGAATAATAAAATTTATGTTTTATATTTACATTTTTTTCTTTTTCATTTAAAGTTCAATCTTTATTGGTTTGTCCGGTGTTGAAGTTAGCTACACTTTATAAGACAATTTGAATATTAACAACTTTTTCTGAGATATATAAAATTTTGAATCATTTCTTTGGAAATTAAATTGGTTTTTGAATAACGCGTGCTATTTCAACGTCTAATGATTTAGTGGTACGATCTTGATTTCATGATCGTAGAAAAGGTTATTTATTTCAAACTTTAAGAAATACGTGCAATTTGGACAGGAAAAATTTCACTAGACATCGTTCGTATATATTTTAATTGTTTATCTTATTTGATAATTATTTAAAATTAACCAATTCATTAATCAAATCAACTAATTTATTAATGTAATTTAAATTTATTATTCACATTTATCAGTATGTATCGGTTTGTTATGCTTAAGTATTAAAAGATACTATAAAGTTGTTCGAAACTACTTACAGGACATGTACCATGGCACATATGAACATCGCATTCTAAGTACAGGGCTGGGCTGCTGGTAAATCGGAATGCTTTGAAATAAGCATACAAAGCGATATGATTATTACCACCTGCGCTTCGAACGCCTCGGAATGGACTCATGAGCTGTTCTTTAAGTATACACCTGGAAAATTCGAGAAGAAAATGTTTTAAGAAGAGAAAAAATATAAAGAGATAATTGATCATTGTATAGAAGAATCAACTTTGTACCCATTGGCGTCAATGAGCTGCAACTTTTTCTTAGCTCCATTATGGGCATAACAACTGCTGACTGCGACGTCGAATTCAGCTATAAAGTACATAAGTATCATGATTAAACTTTCATTATTAAGTATGAAAATTTATGCAATGTAAAAAATTGGGTAGATATATTAGAGACTACGGTCAAGATAATAAATCTTTTATCAAAAATTAACAGGGCGACACACAGTGATTGGGAGTACGAAAAGAATAGTAGAACGGGGAGGGGCTTATTCTCTTTCCTGGAAAGTAGAATAGTTGATAACAAATCTTGAGAGCAATTGGGTAATGTTTCTAGTAATTGATTGTTTGAAAAATAATTTAATTTTTAGAGCTATGTGGATAGAGTTCATTCAATTTAACTATTGCTATTTTTATTTCTTCCAGAGATTCGTACGCACCCTTTCGCATACAGACGGACATGCGCATACAGGCATTAGAAAAATGTTTAAAAAAATGGATTTGGAAGTTTTGATGCTAGCTGATAGAATACATAGGTTTATATATTACTCTTGCATATCTGGCAAGATAAACTTTGCATTAGGAAATAATAGGATAAACGTCATGAGAAGCGTTTGATAAATAAAACCTTATTAAAAGTGGCATTAAGATATACGATAAATCATACATTTCATTATTAATTCATTATTACTACATTTGTACATTTCATTGTACATTCATTTTATTGTACATTTCATTCATAATTTTCAGAAAATAATCTAATTAAATACCTAATTTCATACCAATTTTCAATCAATTTAAATACCAATTTCATTTCAAGTTGTAAATGACATTCATACATGAAAGCATACATTCATTAATTTTTTTTCCTGAAAGGTTACACAGTATGCAATTAAATTAAAATGAACTTACTACTGTCACTTTCCATATGAATCATGAGAGTTAGAGGATCTCCCACAGTTACGGGTCCAGTAAGGCGCCCACCTGATGGACTGAAACCCGTACGGACTTCCATGTAACACTGAGGTGGCGAAAGTGTAACTAAGTAAGGGCTGGCTGTATTTTTCCTGAAATGGATTTGATTTATCAGCCTTTTTACTTCATTAAAAAAAATAGCTACACAAATATTAATTCTAGTTTGAATTTATGCTTTATGATTTTCATTCTGTAAGATCTAAGATTAGTGTTTGGCCTTCCCACAAAATAAGACGATATCGTGTCAGCAATATTAAACGTGACAAATGTCCGCCATCTTGAATGAGCTACGGAAATTGTGACAGAAAGTTTTAGGAATGCAATAAAAACTGTTAGAATAAAGACATTTGGAGAGAAATTGCCTAAAAAAATTAATTTCGTAGATCGAACTCTATTCTTAAATCAGATTTTTAATTCATTAGTTATTTTGGGTTTATCTTGTCCAAAATGATAATTTTTATTTCTATTGACGTTAGTGGTCTAAAAATTGTCTGTGGAACTAAAAAAAATGTCTTCCTTTATGAATTATAAACACTTTCATGAATAATGTGCAGTATTTCTTTCATAAATACGTAAGCACTTTTTTTTTTCTAAAAAATATTTTAAAATTACTGAATTTTCGGCATTAAAATCATATTGTCCTCCAAGAGCAAAAGATTGCATATAAAAAACTCGATTTGACAGAAATTCACAATTTTATTCGCTTTATGCTGTAGCGAATTGTTATGAGCGAGGATAGAACCTGGGACCTTGTAGCTCACAGCCGAGTAACAAGACCATAAGACAAAAGCAATTGCCCGTATTTCGTAGCTGTTATCTGGCTTATATAAGCTTTTCAAAACAGTACTCTCCCTCCAGTGAGTCGGAGGTGAGACGAACGATATGGCTGTTGAATGTAATGCGCCTGTATCCATTTGAGTAGCACCAAGCGTTGTGGTGAGCGTGTGTGGGTGAGTGGTTGCTGTTGCGCCAAGTGAGTCTGACGACTTTGTGTCGCTGCGTCAAGTGAATCTGACAACTTTGGGTTGCTGTGGGTAGATGGCGCCACAACAGCTGTACGAAGGTTGAAGGCTCATCGTCCGGGTCACCAGTGTAGCGGATTGTTATGAGCGAGAAAAGAACCTGATACATTGTTGTTCGCAGCCGAGTAATAAGATCACAAGACAGTGCAAAAGGTTATGCAGTCCTCAAAGTGCAAAAGACTGCATATAAAAAATTCCATTTGATAGAAATCCACATTTTTGTACTTTTTCATACCTCCAATGGATGCCAAGATATCAATGTCAAAAAGCGAGATGGCTTCCAAAATAAAATATAAAATGAAATGGCATTAGATTTCAAAAGAAACTATAATTAATATGCATTGATGACTTGACTTCTGTTGGAAATTTGAAAGGGTATCGATTAATGGAATTTAATGGTGACTGCTTGCAAGTTATTAAAAATAACAAACTTACTCCACTCCCACAACTGGAAAAGTTACAGTTCTTCGAAATTCGTAACCGTACTCGCAGGTGACTTGAAAATGCTCATCCCAATCTTCTTCGATTTCTGGATTGTACTGGACAGTAATAGTGTTCCACATGAAGTGATTGCGATCCTGTCCCAAAAAAAGAATTGTGTCAAAATAGTTAAGATGTTAAATAATCCCCCTCTTCCCCCCAAAAAAAGAATTAAGTCAATAGAGTATTTGCTAAGAGTTTGTAATACAAGCTCAGTAACGATATTCATGCATTTTATACTTGGCCACTATTTTATCTATACAATCTTTTTTTAAGAGCGGTCAAGCAAGCATAATAGTGCATAAAAAAGTTTTTAACAAAAATGTTGTTGCTTATTTTTAAAATTTTTTCACTTTATACATAGTTTTTAATACCTCCCCCCACAACATTCGCTATTGATTGAATATGAATCGTGTTATATCGACGTACTATTTCCCACAACAATAATAAGGAATATCGTAGGAACTTATAAAGCCAGGGAGAATATACTGCTCTCGATTTTTTCGTATGTTAAAATATCTAACACTTTTCTGTTCTTCTATCTTCATATGCATCCTTAGAGCATATAGAGGGGGGGGGGGGATTGTACTGAGAGGGAGGTGTCCAACCTTCCAAGGTCTCATCAACATTCACACACACACACAAAAAATCTATGGTGTTTTTTTTAACTGATTTAATCAGATAACGCATGTCCCAAGTAAAAAAAAGGCAAAATAGTTAAGATGTTTAATAATTCCTAACATATTAAGCTTGACACATCTTTTATAACATTAATTTTTCAAAGAAAAAATATGATAAAAATACTTCTACTTGCCGGAACTTCATTAGTAGAAGGTTCGAATTCTGGTCTCCCTAGAGTGCCACACCTGTTGAGCCGTATTGAAAACTCGTAACGCTCCGATCCTGATCCGTTGATGTAAACGCAATCACTGTCTTGAGCGTAACCTGTGCTATAGACTAATCCATCAAAAGAACCATTGAACTGCACCGTAATTTTCATGTAATTGCTGAAGCAATCAGCTGTGACGTCTGAAAATCAAATTTAAAAAATATCATTTGTTCAGCAATGAAACTAGGCGTAGAGCTATTGGAAGTGAGAAATGTGGACTCTGTGTAATTTATTTTTATTTATAAAAATATGTTTTAGAAAATAATATTTACAACTATCCGCCTCTGACGACCACCTAAGTGACCGGGAAAATCCCTTGAATTAATCTTCCATTAAATCTCCTTTGAATAACTGCGAAAAGCTGTTTCTCCAAAAAATATTTTTAAGCATCAAATTGCGAAAGGTACCAAAGCCGTGTTAATTTTATAGCTTTACGCCTGTTCAGTTTATAGTACAAATGACTTTTATTAATAAAATCCTATGGCAGGGTATTGCCATTAAAAGTGTATGTGTCAGATGATTTGTGTTCTAATTAGATGTTTTCTTTCGAAATTTCGTTTCGTAGTTGTTTGTAATGTTCCTGATGTGAAAAAAATCCACCATTTTATTTATCAGACGATCTACAGTATTTAAATATAGGATTGCTCAGGGATTAAGTAATAGAACTCTTAAGTTATGCTTGAAAGTTTTGAACAAATCATTCAATAAAATTCTAAACTAGAAGAGTTTTTGTTTTATATATGTTTTTAGTCAAGAAAATATTTCTTGCAATTTTCAACAGACATCTGGCATTTTATTGATTTAACTCTATAGGTGTTTTTTTTTCGTTATATTGTGTGCGAAAATCCAAAAATATAGGAATTTTATTATAATTTAAAATCTAAACAATATTTCATAACCAACAAATGATATTTCTTTCAAGAAAGTGCTTACGCTAGTTCTTAAAAAAATAAACCACTTGGCATTCTGATAAGAAATAATTCAGGAACCTAAACTTGCTATCTAGATTCTGCGGCAAAGGCCATGAACTCATTTTGATAAAACAAATTATCCTTTAAGAAGGGTTTTTTTTTCATTTCCTTTTTTGTAGCTTATGTTTCGATAGCCAGATGCATAAACCTTGAAATATATTTCTAACAATTTAACCGTATTTTTCGGTACGTAATAAGCAATGAACTATGTTATCTGAACTTAGTGCTGAATTCGAAACTGATGATTTGATGAATTGAGATTGCATGTCTAAAGTTCTGGTTGCATTAACCGCATAATCTTTTTTTTTTTAAATGCTATAATATATGTATTTATTTTCAGTTTTTATATCATAAAGAAAAAAAAAACAGATTAAAAACAAGTAGTAAGGCTATTAGACTCAGTTTGATTCAGATATTTTGAGGCCCTAAGCAGTGTACATAACAAATGCATTCATTTAATAAATTTTTCCATTTATTTCCACATTTCAATACAATTTATCAACAGGTTAAAGACTAGCCGCCTTTGCCAACCAGCCGATTAGCCAATCTTAATGCTAGTTAAAATTTTCAATTAAATATTTTATGTAATTTGTCTTTTAATAGCTTCTTCTTCAAAATATTTTTAAGTTTCAAATTTCGATAGTCATATAATTTACTCATACCATTATAAAGGCCTTCAGTCGTAATGTACTGTATCTCTTATTTTCTGATGGTTGTCGTAAAATTTTATTATTAAATTAAAGTGGTATTTATTAAACTGCAATTAATATAAAAACATTTTTTGTCGAAACTATTAATTTTCTTTTAAATATGAGTATTGAAAACAGAGTTGTTCAGCATTTAGGTCTTATGTGTAGTACAGGATAATTTTCATAATTTATGTAGTATCTCAAGAATTATTCAACAAAAATTTCTCGGATTCATCATAAAATTTAATTTTTAGTTTTGTTTTGAAAAGGATTTTAATGATGTGAATGACACTATTTTATATTGTTTCTGACTATAAATATACTTCCAAAAATTATGAAATTTAAATTTTATGCAACCCTTTCGTCCTAAGGAATTATATACTGCGAATTATTCTTAACACTTCAACTTTTAAATAAGTAAATGAAAGATTTTCTCTTCTGCTATAAAATCTGATCGGTTTATGAAGTTTTGAATATAATAGTTTAGAAAATTCAACATGTTCGTAATCTTAGACCAATCATTCTTGAGAAACCCTGGGCGCTGATTGGGGTATAATGACGGTCGATGAAGTGATCTACAATCGCCAGTTTTTATTGAATAGTGATATTCAGATTAATTTTCTGACTTTAGTTTATTTATTACTAGCCGCCTTTGGCGACCAGCCGGTTCGCCAATTTTAATGTTCGTTTAAATTTTAATAATTAAACATTTTACGCAATTCCAACTTTAATAGATTCTTCATCAAAATATATTAAAACTTCAATTTTTGATAGTCATATAATTCACTCCTAATATTATAAAGGCCTTCAGTCATAACATAATATGTATCTCTCTAATTTTCTGTTACCTCTCGTAGAATTTAAGCTTTAAATTAAAGTGGAAAGAATTAATCTGCAATTAATCTAATTATATTTTTTACTGAAACAAAGCCTTTTTTTATAGTATGATTACTGATAACAGAGTCACTGAGCGTTTAAACTTTATGGGCACTAAAGAATATCTTTCTTAATTTATGTAATATCTCAAGAATTTGTCAAAATTTTTTTCTCAGATTCATCATGAGCAGATCGATTAATTAACAATATTTAATTCTAAATGCATTAAACACTAAGAAAATAAAATGAATCGTTTAAAATAATCGGTCGAAAATAGGTTTAAAAAACTACTTAAAAAACGATGTACTTAAAACTATAAGCATATACAAAAAATATATATAACTA
>JAPMOR010118282.1:109849-121593 GCA_026543865.1 Argiope aurantia
ACGATGTACTTAAAACTATAAGCATATACAAAAAATATATATAACTACCATAAATACAATTTAATTACAAAAGCATGTAACGAACCTAAAAATAATTTAAATCATTGAAAACAGGTTAAAAAAAACTACTTAAAAAACGATGTACTTAAAACTATAAGCATATACAAAAAATATATAACTAACATAAATACAATTTAATTGCAAAAGCATGCAACTAACCTAAAAATAATTTTAATCATCCGTTGATAATGGTTGTCAAGTAAACAATCAGAACACAATGCGCATGCGTGAATTTTCAACGCCAGTTGGGGTAACGCTATGCAGATTAGAAAGTTTTAATTTCCTTTATTCGGTGTTATTTTAATTCAAAAGTACTTCAGAATGAATCTGATAGATCGATTAATTAACAATGTTTAATTTTAAATGCATAAAACATTAAGAAAATAAACAGAATCGTTTGAATGAAAATAATATGAAAATGAAATGAAATAAATAATCGGCCGAATCGGTTTGAATGAAATAATCGGCCGAAAAATGTTAACCCTAGCCTCATTAATGTTGAAAAAAAAAAGCAAAAAAAAAAAAACTGAAGACTTACTCATTTGGCGGTGGGGAAAATGGAAGATTTTTTTAGCGGGAAAGTTAGTTTTTAATTAATAATTAAAATTCTAATTAAAAATTCAAAAAAGGGACTCGAGGTGCACATTCCCGACCTCTAAGGTATACATGTACCAAATTTGGTAGCTGTAGGTCAAATGACCTGGCCTGTAGAGCGCCAACACACACACACACACGTTGAGCTTTATTTATAAGTATAGATGTCTCATGATTTCTTGGCATCTTTGTTTATTCGCATTAGACGTTCGATACTTATAGATACCACTATAACTAAATAATATAATGAAACCAATTGGAACACTACCAATTACACTTGAAGAAATTTTAACATTGTTAATTTTTTTTTAATTTACAGGATTTGCTATTTTTATAAAAGTTATTTATTTGGCAAAATAAACGAAAATCATGATAATTGATTTATCTGCCCTCCTCTCCCCCCTCTCACTCGGCGTCTCAGCGACTTTAGTCAATGACCTAGCTGTAAATCCACTAATTTTTGAATCTGTTATCGGTACTCCTAGCATGTTATTCAACTCAGTGATGAGTGACTTTTCTATATGAGATATGCAATTGTCGAGATTATTTCCCCTTCTTAACCTCAGATGGCAGCGCATTCCGGTTGTCTTGAAATTTATGTAGAAAACATTTCTTGTTTTGCTTAGTAGTCGAGAAAAGTAGACGTTCACGTAAGTGTGAGCGATGAGTTGAGTTTAAATTTAACGGCCGTAGGTCAATAAGTTGTTGTCTATTTTATGTTGTTTGATAAATCAATTATGATAAGAGGTTTTGGAGATTTCTATTTTTTTTTTTTACTTACATTCTACTCTGGGTACATCTCTTTCATGTTGGAATCCTAGTACAACGGGAGCTGATTGCTCCACTACATTCGCTGGAGGAATGTACCCTGCTCCCGGTACAGGTGGGTACAGTTGCTTCGGTTGCTCAATGAGCTCATTTTCGTTGGGATCGACGTGCCCTGCGATAGGGATATGGTTGTCGTTCGGTTGCAATTCTCGTTCTCGCTGCTGCTCGCTGCTGCCGATTCTTTCTGCATCTAAATGAGAAACATGTACAAAAGATTAAATTAAGATAACGCGGCTAAGCTAAGAAAGAGCGTGGAGCATTTAATACAAAATGAAACTGAAATTTCAAATATCCTCCCAAACCAGAGATTCTATTGGAGAGTAAGAAAAAAAAATCTTCTTTCTTTACAACTCATTTGAAAATAAGATTTATAATACTTTTTTTATCAACCTGTTGTGGTATATATATTTCTATCTTTCCTTCTGATATATTTTGCTGCCATTCATGAGAGGAGGAAAAAGAATATAGAATTATCAGCTGTGTGATTAAAGGACAACAAATTAATAAATTCCTAAAGCTTTAGTCCTACAATTTTAAGTATCCACTGTGTTTAAAGGAAAAGTTCTATTGATACTGCATATGTATAGTTTGTGAAGAACAGCAAAAGAGTTTGAGGAAGTTATTTACAAGGGAAAAATAACATATTACGCTGTGATAAAAAATAATAATTAAATTATTCAAATTTTAACCATATACATATGGTATTACATATATTAGTGTGAAGAAAATAAAAAAAAATATTTTGAATATAAGTTTTAAAAGTAATATTAATTAATAGTCTCTAATTATATTGATTACATTATGTACTTAAAATCTTTTTAACAGCAAGTAAAAAATTTAACAAATTCTGTTAATTAATTTAAACTTAAAATTGTCCACAGAGCAAACTAAGCTGCTCTACCAATTTAATTATCCTGAGAGATCAAATGTTGGATAGTATTTAAGTAATTTTTCAAAACGCTACATGCACAAGGCACCAGGTATTGATGATTTTTGGTGTCACAAGTTTAGTTTAATTTAATTATCCCGTTTCAAAGTGACGCTAGAATTATTTTGGAACGGACCTCGTATATTTAAACCGGGGTCAGATGACGAGGATGGCACCTGAACTGGCCCCTCCCTCTCTAAACTTCCCCTCCACATCAACGGGAGGACGTTTGGCCTCGACGGATTTAAAGTGCATCAGACATGCTTACACGACGGTACTTCGATGCTATCGGTGGTGTCACAGAAATCCATCGTTTCTGATCAAACTCGAAAATATAAGCATGTTCCAGAAAAAAAAAATAGAACCGTAAATAAAATATTTTAACTATTTCAGTAGAGCTTTTAATGAGTAACTATCAACAGAAATTATTAAGTCTTTGCTCATTGGCTTTTCAAGCATTCGTCTTCCTTGAGTTCCACAAGTAATCTAACCTCTTCCCCTCCTCCCCCCAAAAAAGAGTTGAAATTATATATTACCGCAATATGCCATACTATCGCCATATTTTCGCATGAAGCGTACACTATAACCTTCAAATAATTCTAGTCAACACATTTCCGATCTTACCTTTGATGCCACTTTCTTGACTTGAGCCACGAATGATGTGGTAATTTCCATGATCCTCTATCTCCGAACTTGTTTGCTGTTGGGCTTTTCCGCGAGCTGGTCCTCCCCTCAACGAGCTCGTTGTGTTCCATGTCGCAATGTAATGCTCGGCACTGTTCTTCTCATAGAGGGTTGTCTCGTGATAGAGACTGGGTCTCGAAGTGACAGCGATGGCAGCGTCTGATGGAGGTGTGACCTGGAAAACAGGAACGGGAGTGGCCGTGGTGGCACTGCATTTGCTGATCAGGGGACTAAAGAAAGCCCAAAACACAGTGGTAGACCAAATATAGCGAGATAGCCCACCGCTTCCAGATTTCATGGTTTACTATAAGTAAGAAAAAATATTGAAATATTTTTAAAAGTAATGTAATTATTTGAATAATAAAGTTCTTCGAAGTAAGAATAAACATTGCAATGTTACTAAAAAGATACTTTTCGTGGGATTGTTATTATTACTAGATGTTTAAATATGTTCTATACATCGCGAGCCGAATTTAAGAACAATCAAAAGAGATGAAGATGATTGTTATCTTTTGATAAATAAAAGATGGATTGGTAAGTAAAAGATTTAACTCAACGCCAAAAAGATTTTTTAAAAATATTGTCTAATTACGTTAATCTGTTTTAAAATAAGAATTTTAATCTTGTTTAGTTTAGTGATATGAACATCCCGTTTTAAAGCAACACTAGGGATATTTTAGGACAGACCTCGCAATTCTGAACCATGGTCAGATGACGAGGACGACATCTGAGCTGGTGCGTGCCTCACCAAGCTTCCACACCACACCAGCGTGACAGCATTTGGTCCCGGCGGATTTAACATGTACCAGACCCGCTAACACGACAGTTCTTCGGTAGAATCGGATCTCGAATCTAAAACCCTCCGGTTCCGAAGCCGAGTCCTTACCACAAGACCACCGCAGCCCTCCATAAAGGTTTTAAAGAAATGGTATGCTTATGATTAAAAGAAAACAGGAGATGGGGTGGAAGAATTAAAAGCTTTTATATTTTTCAACTCATTATTATATCTTAAGGATTTGATATTAAGAAATTAATTAACTGATGTTAGAAATATTTCTTCAAGAATCACGGTTATAGTTAGGTTTGTGATAATGAGTGCTAAGAATTTTAAGGATTCTTCAGGGTGGTATTAGACTCATATTTTTCTGAATGCTAGAAACTTAATAAAATATAACATCTAATATAAACAACTAACTGAATGAAAAAATTAGGAAATTCTGTTTAAACGAAGCTTCTGAATAAGCATGTATTAACTTTTAATGCACTGCTGAATTACTCTTGTTTCGAATTGCGGTATTCATTTTTATCTTACTGCAAGGCTGAGAAAATTATTTGGAAATAGTTACAAAGGGACGTAATTGTGAATTTTATTACTTCTATACCTTAAACTGACTACATTGATCTTCACGAAGGCACACGGAAAAATCCTAAGCGCCATCACCGGCCACGGTACAACCCTTCCCAAAGAAGGTACGTCCCGTCATCGATGGGAGAAGCCAGACCCCCACTTTTTCTGTACCCACCAGTGTGGCGAGAACTAATCACCATGCCGGAAGCTCCTCATCCTCAATTACGTGGTGTCCCCCCCCCAGTAGGGTTAAGGCTTGTATATCACAAACTGACTACTCCGACTCGCCGGAAGGCACACGGGAAAACTTGAATGATAAGACCACTGCGACAGCCCTGGCCACGGTACAACCCTTCCCTAAGGAAGTAACTCCCGTCATCAATGGAAGGAACCAGAATCCCACCTCTTCGTGTACCCGCAGGGGTAGCGAGAATCAACCACTCAACCACCATGCTTAAGTTTCTCATCCTCAATTAGGAGGAAGCTTGTATAAAAAGACGAGTATTTTTAAGTTTCAGCATTCAGTAATGTAAATATGGCATTGAAGAATTATACTTGCCCAAAGAAAGGAAAATCGCAATTGATCCGTCAAATTTAAAATATTTGGTTATATTTTCTTCTAAACTTATATATACAATTAATGTTTCATAAGATAAGCCTGAAGCCACTTTAATTTACAAAATGTTTTCTGGATTTCGTGGCAGCCCATATCTAAAGATTCAAAAGCGGAAGAATTGTCAATTACATAGCAGATATGTTGCTACATAATGAATCTTCTTATAACTTTCCAGATGAATGAATTAATTTTCTTAACTTTTAATGTTTAAGAATTGATTATTATTACATTATAAAAAAATAGGTTTACGTCCTTATATTCATATTTATTATGAATGATTAAAATATGTTAACTTTAAATATTTCATTTATCTAAAATTTAAATAAAATAAACCTAAAAAGAATTTAAATTTCATGCGTTGGCAACGATTAAGAATGTACATAAAAATAAAATGAGGATTATTAAAGCAAGTATGCATTTGATAAAATTATGATAATTAGAAAATTAAAAAAAACATGTATGACACATAAAAAGAGATAAAACAGATCAAACGATTAAATGAAAGTAAAAAGTATCAAGTTTAGGAGAAAAGGATGAAAACCTAATCAGTTCCATAACAATAAAATTATGACTGCTTTCTTTCATAATTTATTGTAAAAATAATTTATGCAATTTCCTAATTTAAATTTATTTTACATGGGCTTTCCATGTAGAAAATTTATATACAAAATATGATTAATAAGTTCAAAATCCGAAATTGAGTGAACTAAAATAAAGCCATTATATTAAAACGTTATATGTTGAAAAAGAGTACTGAATTTAATACTAAAAAAAACATTTTTTTTTCTAAACGCATTGTGTTTTTGCATCAATTAATAGTAGCATTATAAAATAAACTTAGATTCATGCAACATACGAAGAAATTCTAATCCTTAAATATTATATGAATATATTTTTAAATCATGCACAATGAGCCAAATAAGGTATTAATCAGAATTTAAAGTAATTTATTTATTCCGTTATATCTTCAATCATTTTTTAAAATCGCAAAAGGAGTAAAAGTAAATTTTAAAATAAACATTAATTTTTTGAAATAAATTTATTATTTTTATTTTAGTTAAAATTATTTGTAATTTAATTAAATAAGAATAGATAGAATTCGGAAGATTATTTTTAAATGATAGTTTAATTTCATGTTATTTATTAATTTGAAATTGTTAGTAAAAAGTTAATTTGATCTAATTCAAATTAAACATATATTTTCTTCTAGGATTAATAAAATTTAAATACCCATAGTTGATTTGTGTAACAATATGGAATGGGTTCGAAAATTTCATAAAAGTTTTTAAGAGATGTTTTTTCACTTAATCATCAAATGAAAATATGTCTGAAGTGATTATAATTTTAATTTTCTTTGATGTTATTTCATCAAATTATTCCAACTTTAAATCAATAAATAAGTAAAAATCGATATTTTATCTAAAATCTAGATACGGTAATTTAAAAATAATTTTTCAGATGGAATTGCTGTAAACTATTACTAATACTCTCCTTTATTTAATGGTTATTATAAAAAACATGGAAGAAAAATCTCCGTTACATCAAAATGAATACTTTCTCATACACTATTGTAGGGAAACGTTCTATTTAAAAAAATGTTTATTAGTTTTTCGAATAATGTATGAAATACTATTGTAAAAAAATCATTTTTTTTTTAATTCTAAGAAGTATCTATAAGATAAATGACTTAAGTTTGAATAAAATTAAGTCATCGATATAAAAAATATGTAATTTTACCGTTGCAAATAACGTTTTTTATAGCATATTTTTTTAAAAAAAACTTAGCTTATAAGTATTAATTAAAGAAATTATCATCTAATCATTTATATAATAATATAAAATGACATAAAAATTTTCACTTAAGATGCTTATTTAAAAGTAAACAAATTTCATCCTTAATTTTGTAACACTAGTCTATTCCCAAGTAGTAAAATGGAGGGGTTTTTTTTTGTCGGGTTTGTTATTAGTCATCAAAAATTGGTTAACCTTGCATTATATTTGATTGTTAAATCGATTTTTCAATTTTATGAATTTATTCGACGAGCTTGTCTTTTAAAGTAAGGTTGGTAAAGTCTTTTATAGTAAGAGATACTGATAAAAGTATGAAGCTTAGAGAACAGTTCACTTTGGTAAAAGAAATTTTCAGTTTTTCGATAGCACTTGTTGACGAAACAGCGCCAATCGTTTTTATTTTGATAAAGAGTTTAAATATATGAAATGTTAGGAGTAAAAACGGAATCAACAGTTTTTAAGGGATTCTATCTTTGTATAAAAGTTCGAATTTGGCATTCAGCATAAATATAATCTAATGTTAAAGGTCCAACTTTAGGTACACACACACAAAAAAAAATCGATAATTGTGATATAATAATACTTTTATGTTAATTTACTATATTTAGGTTAAGATTTAACATACTAATCTTTAGATTAAGAATAAGCTCAGGTTTTACATCTCACCATCGTTTTTTCAACATGTAACATTATTTTATCTTAAAAAAAAAATGGTTTCAAATTATAAAAGTCCTCCTTTTAGATCACGAAAAAATTCAAACCTTACGTTTTACAAGCTCCGTTTTTTAAACAGATAGCACTTATTATTAAAAAAAACTAATTAATTTTAATACAACTGATAGAAATTCCTGCTTCAAAGCTCTTAGAGTGTCATCCTTGATGCGATTTAAGATGGTGGAAACATTATGATTTTTTTTTCTTTCCGTTTCTAGTTTTGACTCAAAACCAGTTACTTTTTTCAACACATAACATTTTTTAATCTCAAAATATTACTTCATATTATAATAACACACTAACAGTCCACGGAAATCGCCGATGATGGAACAAGCGACTATCCTTAAGTTTTTTCTCGTAGGAAAACAAACTTACATTTGTTGAGATCTTCACAAAAATTGATTCTTCCGAGTTAGTCCAAAGCACAAACACAAAAATATCCAAAGGTGTTGGTTTGAGGAACGGAATTTTCCACGGTTCCAGCTACCTCATCGATTTAGTCCTTCACTGATAGGAATGGTTTCACAGTTTGATGGAATTTGACACCTGAATCTAGGATTTATACCACGAATGTAATAAGCACTAAATCAAAAGGAGAAAGTGGTGTATATAACAGCCAACTCCTTATTGGTTGTATTTGATGTAATTTTTTTTAGGTGGGCGGGGTTAATAAACAGTTAGATGGTGACGAAATGCTCCTCGTTATGGTTGGAGTGACTCATATACTGTTAATTAAACGAAGATGAAACCAATTCTTGTTTGTCCTACGCCTCTGTGTTTTTAGGTTAGTCAACAATAATCAATGACCAGAGGTGCAGAACGGTAAGGCTTCTGTGTGGTCAGCGATGTTTCGTTGTTGTTGAGGGTCTTTTGTTGTTGTAGAGGATAATTTCGAAGATTCGGCTTCTTACTTTCATCTCCGATAGGATCTGGAACGAAATAAGATTTTTTATTGTCTTTTAGGTGTATTCTGGGTGTCATTTACATCAGTTTTCAAAAATAAATAGCAGATGTTTAGATGCATTTTTTATATTCCAATTAAAAAAATTAGAGTAATGAAATAAAAATGTCTGATGGGATAGATTTAGAACAGTTTGAAGTATCAGAGAAAAAAATATTCTGCGCATCATTTTGAGCAAATTATTTTCCCTTAAAAGTCAATAGATTGGTTGTTTTTCCTTTCGCGCATACATACTATAGAGAAAATATAGCAATCGTCAAAATATTCGAACTCGTGATTTTGACGAATCTCCTTGTTTTAAACCTCCCTGAGTTCAAAAAACACATTTTCGGAAACTGTCAGTCTGTCTGTCTGTTTATGATAAAGATTTACGGGATTTTATGATTACAAGTGTAATTTTGTGTAAAAAAGACAAAAAAGAAATAAGAAGGGAAAAAATCATGGTACTTGTCGGTTTTAAGGCGACTAAAAAGCGGCAAGAAAAAATTTCGCCAAATTATAAAAATATACTCAAGAGCATAAATATATATATCAAATAACGTGCTATATAGTTTGACGACTGAAATCGTCAAATTAGCGAAGTTCTTTCTTGACGCTTTTTGGTTACTATTACAACCAACAGGAACTAAAATTGTTGATTAAAAGGCAGAATATGTGAATGCGTTTAGATATGTCTCATATCTCTCAAAGATTCTTCTGAAATTAATTTGTCTCGAGTAATATAATATGCAGTATGTTTTGTGTTGGCTGTTGTTTCATAATCAACTCAGAAATCTTAGAAGTTTGTTTAGTAAGTCCAAATAGGAACAAAAACTCTAATGATATGTATTTTAAAACTTGCTGTGCAACATAAAATTCTAAAAAAAAATAATGCAAGGAAAAAATTCCATAATTTTTCAAAAAATGCTGCCAACAAAATTAACATGAAAATAGGCAGAAATATAATAATAATAAATATTATCAAAAAAATTAAGAGCTGCTCGAGCTACAATTTATTCACTACGTTTAAACAAATGACAAATAATTTTTATAAACAGCAATTGATAACAAGATTAATTCAGGAATTAAGTTTTTCCACGTTATATATGTCCGTTAAATGTACGCTTTGCTACTAAAATTGGAATTTAATTCCAATGTAGTAAAAAAAAAAAAAAGATTTTCCTATAGTTTTTTAAAAGAGCTATTCTTCAAAATATATATGGTAAGAAGTTTTAAAATTATTTCTCATTTAAGAGACATGATAAAAATATCGTAGAAATTTAGCAAATTTTCAAAATCAAGTGCAGATTAATAAAGTTAGATTATGAGAAATTTTGGTACTTGTCGGTTTTTAATGTGACTAAAAAGCACCGAGAAAAAATGCCACCAATTTGGCGATTTCAATCGCCAAATTATATAGCATGTGATTCGCACGTTCAAGATATTTCATAATAAATAATAATGCACTTAAGTATATGTTTATAATTTGACAAAAAATTTTCTTGGCGCTTTTTGATCGCCGTTAAAGCGGAATTGTACCAACATTTTATCGTAAGCTCTATTGATATTTGAACATCTGCAAGAACTTACATCAATTACTCAGATTTGTGAACTTTTTCTCATCGCAAGATCACTAAATTCTATAATTTATAATAAAATTTAAAAAAAATTTCGAATAAAGTGCATGTTTATCCACTGCTAGCTAGTTTTTTTTTACGCGTTTTTAGTTAATCTATAACTTTAACAATCATAATTCCAGTGGACAGACACAACGGCGACTTCGAAAATCGCGCCATGTTCTCTTTTATTAAAGATACGGTAAAATAATAATAACAACCATTAATAATTGATAAATGTTTTGATGAAAAACAAAGTATGGCTGATTAATCCGATTTTTTTCAGGTGATGTTTTGCCAAAATTGGCATTAGATTTAGTCAACTTAAAATCTAATGGGAGGCAAAAATTTTAACGGTTAGAAGTTTAGAATAATGAGTGACAAGACGTACCGTGTTATTAAGGTTTACTAAAAAAATTGCCACAAAATAATCCTTAAAATTAATTTAACTAAAAATAATTAAAAACAAATTTTTAGCAAGTATCATATAAGAAAAAAGAAATTAACATGAAAATCATGGAATAGATTTTATATACAGTCATTTTCGCCAAACAAATAGCTTATCGCCAAATTTTAGCGAAATGGCCAAATGTGGCAAGAACGGAAGCAATAGTTTAACAAAACGCCACTGAAAAATTGCCAACCTCGCAAGACGCCAAATGACTGTATATCAAAAGTTTAGTCAAAATCATTTGCAGCAAATTTATTTACAACTTTCTTCAATAATAAGATACTTGAGTTAATAGAATCTGGATAAAAATATCTTTTCACTGTTTACATTCGAAAAAAGTGTTTTCAGTGATAATCATTTTTGAACCTAGTAATTACAATGTGAATTTGATATGGAAAAACTGAATGTAAGATATGATTACTACTAAGTGGCATTAGCAATTCTTCATCTTAATTCTTGAGTAATCCTTAGTGTATTTGTTGGTTCGATTTAAGAACAATGTGTGGTCCGATTTTTTGGCGATTTCTCACTAAATGTGATTAATGACAATTTTTATTGAAAATCTGAGAGATATTTATTATGTCTTGTGACCATCCAAAATGGCGAACCTTTGTCCAGTTTTTGGGTATTTAGTACAACTTTAGCGAGCTTGGAGAGAAACCGCACCCTATTTTTAAGTCAATATTTTTCAGTTTTAGGGAGCATGAAGACAACTGAGTTAGAAGGGCAAAATAGTGCGAAATGTCGGCGCCATTTTTAAATTTCTACAACATGATGATGTTTACTAATTTTCTTGATGGTTATTATTACATATAACAGTCATCAACAAACGGTCCCTTTTATCGTTGATCTAAACCCATTTATTAGCATTTCTCTGCTAATAAGAAGAATTTCAAGTGCAACAGTAACAAAGTTAAAGAAAAAAAAATTATATCATCTTATTCCCTATTCATAAAGTTTTTTAAAAAGCCGTCTTTTATCTTCTGTATCCACTATAACCATACAAAATTAGTTAGGAGCTACTTACGCTCTGAGATGTCATATGAGGGATGTACGAGGCATAGGAATAGAGATTTTTCACCAATGTCGCGTGCTGTCAAGCTCTTTTGTTACTATTATCCGCCAAAGGTATTCCTTTAATAAAATACAATAACTGGTTTTCTTTATTGTACTG
>JAPMOR010118282.1:121603-138513 GCA_026543865.1 Argiope aurantia
TTTCAATCTGTTTAAAAAAATATGTCTAAAATACATATTCACCCTTTAGTAGAGAATATGACAGAAACTTTTGGGGCGATCATTCTCATTGGTTAAATACTAGCCCTAGATGCAGATTTAAAATCAAAAGCAATTTCGACTAGTAGGGAACATTTACCCCTAAGATATTTACGCTAAGACAGAAAAAGATTTTATGGAACGAGTTGGTAATATATTTTTTTTGAAGAAATTAAATTATTAATTCAGCAGAAAAAGAGGCTTAAAATGTGCAAGAAGTCTTATGAAATTGTTGATTAAGCAAAAGTATCGAAAAGATATCTCGTTCTAAAAACGAGAATGCTCAGTCATTTGTCAACTTTACAAATTTCTAATTTCAAGTGAGTGGCTACAATAATCATATGATAAAAATTATCTTCTGAAATCTTTATAGAGAGCTATAAATTCACATCAATAAAATGCATTATTTTTATCCATTCTGGTGTATTAATAGCAGCAGTTGAAGGAAAGTTCGATCACCTAGTGAAACCAACAGTGATCGAAGTTCAGAATTCTAGCTAATTAATTCACTCAGGGAAAGTTTCTAAAATAAGTGAATTCTTATTATTGTTTCCAAGTAGACCGTGATTTCCAACACTTTCGAATAAAAAAAATAAAAGAAGCGACGAGAAAATACATTGTTAATAATTCTTAGAGCTTTGCCAAGGACGGTTTTATCGCCAAACGCTGCATCAATGATGTCACTGAAGCGGCTTAAAAGGTGTTTGTTTTAATTTCTTTCTTAATTATTCGGGTCAGCAATCGACAAGAAGAATTACATTCCACCCTAACTCAAAGCATTTGTATTTCTCGTGTTCCTTCATTTTTAATTTGATGAATTCGCAGTCTTGGTGTGATTGAAAGGATGCGTTTGAGCGGTTCGATGCGCACATTTGGAGATTTGCTTTTTTTGAGAATTGCGAATATTATGCCAGTAGAATGACATGAACTGAAGACATAATTACATCACATCCTGTATTACACACGATGTTTTAATTAGAGCCTTGTTTGATTTGTGCCTCGTGAGAATTTGGACAGGAAAGGGCTTTACAAGTAACAGATTAGTTGTGTAATAATGCCTGCTGCGATGCCGAAAGAAAGTGGCAGAAACGATTGTCTAGGCTTCATCTTTTGCCAATTAAAAAAATATGTTAACGAATGAAAGGCAGGATTTTCATAATTCATTAATATGTACCGAAATTCATTGGTATTCAGCATAGCGTTTTTGAAAATTAGTCGTTAAGTTTTGAAATAATTGTAAAAACGATGATTGTGATTAGTAATTCTTAATCAATTTTATAAGATAACCTGAATGGTATAGGATGTGACTGCTTGAAAAAAGGAAGAAGATTTTTTTAAGGAAATATAATAATTTGACACAGTTTATACTGGAAAAATGTCAAAACAGAAAAATATCAGTAATAGCACAATATGCCTACTGACATTTTCACAATATTGGCCGCCATTCTGTGGGTCGAATAACACCTTGGAAATATCGTAAAATATCTTGAGATTATAGGATTTAGCCAGAGAGAATTACCTTATTTTGATGACTTACTTACGACTTATTTTGATGCTAAATAAGCATAATAATGTCTCTTTATTTTATTTTTTAATATTTTGAAAATGAGACCTCTTCTTTGGTATCTGGAAAAACAAGACAAAGCTCTCAATTTCACAATTTTACTTTAATTTAAAACAGAACACAGCTAAAACAGCAAATCTTTGAATTGGATTGACTATTCCTTTATGCGTGAACAATGCACAAAATATTTCGTATTCGTAGATTAAGAACAACTATTTGTATTATATTCATTGTATTTCAGGATAGTCAATAAAAATTCTAATGCAATATATCATCTACGTTCATAACGAAAGCGTTTGACCTAAAGCTAAACTTGGCACATAGGGATGGGGCACGAGAGATTTTTTGAAATTTTAATTAATTAATAATCAATCAAAATTTTGACAGTTTTCCTTGACAACATCCGAAAGTATAATGGCACAAGGATAATTTTCAAATCAACGTAAAATTCAAAAAATTATGTTTTCAATATACCCATTATTTTGCAATATATTTTTTTTTGTATTTTAAAAAAGCGTTTTAAACATATTTTCTAACTGTATATTTTATATGATTTAAAAATACATTTAGCCTGAAAGAACACCTTACGCGTCAACATAACATGTCATCACATTTACAAAAGCTGAAATTAAAGGATTAAGTAAATTCTCATTACATCTAACCATAGAAAGCTATAAAGAAAAGAAGTTCTTGTGTTTTATGAATTATTTCTGCACAGCTTTTAATTCTAAAACAATTGCAAGTGATTGAAGAATTTTGTGCATTATAATATTTAATATAAAAGTAATTTTTACATTAAAGACATTAAAAATGCGAATATCTTCATTGCGCCAGCAATCAATACCAATAACTGTTACAATACCGTTGCAATTTCTGAATGTGACCACAAATGGCATATTGACATCAATTCTTTGAATTAAATGATCTCATGAGTTACTTTTCTTCTAATGTAATTATATTGTTCAAAAAGAAAGAAATGGATAAAAATGTTGTTTTTCATTTATTTAGGTCTTTTTTTTTTCTGCTGAACTTTTTCTATAAGACGAAAAGCCAAAATAAATATTTGCTGCAATTTTTTAAAATTTTTATCTTCCAAGCATTTTATAATTTGCTCGTTTTATATGTCAAAATGAGCATTTTAAGGAAGCCTTTTTATAAAATTGTTTGTATATTATATTAACAACTTCATTCAAAAATTAAAGAATATAAAATTATTTCAAAGGTTCAGGTGAATTTCATCATAAGAACATTAAAGAATAATATAATTAATAAGATATTAATTTTAATATTAGAAATGAAAAAAAAAATTCTTTCATTCATTAATAAGAAAAAAAAATCATAATGATAAATAATTTTCATTATAGAACATTTCAGTTTGTTTTACTGAATCAATATTATATGAGATCCCGTTTTGTAAAAATTCAGAGAAGAGCAACTGGCTTCTGAACGCGTGAACTGAGCTGTTCCTTTTAGAAAACAATTATAAATAATTCGTTTGGATAAACAGGAAATGAAGAGCGGCGATAAGATTAGGAAAGCTATTTGTTTCACCTAAGAGGGGACTCCCCTTTCACAGTACGTTGACATAGATTATTATTTGGAGGAAGAAATTTGGTCTTTTTTTTTTTCGCGAATGGAAATTTCCGCTTATGTTTATGTTTCCGTAGAAGTTTTATAATGTGTTTGCAATCAGTTATTTGATGCGAAGAAAATAGCATAGAACTTCTCTAAGGTTATGGAAAATGTAATAGAACTGTTCTTTCATTATTTTCTCTTTTTCGACTTGATATTTTAATCGATATGATGGATTGATGTTTCGCGTAAAGCGGGCAGCTGGGCTCTGAAATTGCAATAATACATTCCATAATTACGATTTAACTTCAAAAAATTAATGCATTACAAAAAAAGCTGTAAAATTAAAAAAAAATCAAATAAAAGGAATTTAGATTTATATAAGCCGATTTTAATTCTATTCTTAAGCCTATTTACGCCCATTTCTATTTATTAATATAAAATGATTAAAAGACATTGGATTATTTTTTTTATCTTATTAATTAATTTATTTTTTAAAAAGGGTTATTGCGGGAAAGATTGATGTTAATTAGAATAATCTTTATTTCCTAACCCCTGAATGTAAAGACGCAATGTGAGCATAAGAAATAACAGATACTTTTTACTCATTGCACACAAGGATTAGTCAACATCTTAAGAATAATTCTTAAAGATTAATCAATCGATTAATAAATTATTTTTCAAATGAATGTTATATCACGAACTTCCTATTCTTTGGGTTTTTGATAAATATAGTTACGCATTGTATAGAAACCGAGATAGTCGTTTAATTTTATATTAAAACGGGTAGAATCATATACCAGGCCGTCAATGAATGTTGTTCTATCGACATTGATAAAAGTTGACAATTTTATTGGAGGTTGTTTCTTTCAAAATTCAATGCACAGCTTACACACCACAATTGATGAGATCCATGCTTAAATTTTGCTTGGGGCATAATTTTAACAAGAATTCCAATTGTCACACAAGGAATCATTAACATATTGTGCTTTTATACAGCAAGAATATTATAGATGATTAGCATTCCATTTTATTTTATCAGAACTCCATTTTTGCCTAATACCATAATAAGAAAAATTTTTGAAATACATATCAATGATACATTCTTAAACTTTTTCGAACTTAGATAAAAGGATAATAATTTTCATTTATGTTTTTAAGAGTCGTGTTTTCTTTTAGAAATGAACGATGGATATTGAGTATTTGAAAACTTCACTTGGAGGGTATCTATCACGGGCCCTTACTGAACTAGCGATACGACGACCTGAACGGCCTGTAGAATACTTGGCGTATTATCTAATATCGTTGCATGAAAAAGAACTTGAGCTGCAGAACAAAAGAACAAAAGAGGAGCAAAAGAAGAAGAAATCAACAAGTCGAGTGAAAGTAACAGCAGCACCCACATCCGATACCAGCCAGATTGTGTCTTCTGCACTTGCAGAAATTATGGAAAAGTGCGCAGACCTGTACAATCCAGAAGTGAAAGATTCATCTATAAATTTTCTGGAGTCTAGTGGCACAGAAATTCCTCATAGACGTTTGACAGCACCTACCATCATCGACCATGCCTCTTATCTGGACGAAAACGTTGCGCGTTTGGTTATAAATGAAGAAAACAACGAATTTACAGCTGAAAAAAATGAAATACCTCACAGTTACGAATTGAATACTGAGACTGCTCCTGAAGTTATTCAATCTTTATCACAGCAATTTAAAATCCCTGGAAATTCTACCAACAATTTACAAATCGATTAAGATTAGCTGAGCAGTCACCATTAACATAGTTTATTAGAACGATCATTAGTAGTTTCTGTTTTTTTCTGGAAAGAGACTATTTTTTATTCATTTGTAGACATTTATTTTTAGTGCAGATATTATTTATTTGCAAATTCTATGTATGATAGTCATGGTTATACTAAAAATGATGCGAGAAAAGAAATAAATGATATAATTTTCGAATGTAATATTATTATGGATTATAATTACAGAATAAGACTTTCACGTTATGTGAATGCTTAAGAGCTATTTAAAATTTAATAAAAACTTGTGAAAAAAAATTGATTTAAAAAATCGATTTTATTTCAATGATTTTTTTTATTTCTTTGGGTGACATTGTCTTGAGGATAATAAATGGAAGATATCTTTTTTTTCTGAAAACTTCAATTTTTGTTCCAATACTGAAGAAAAGTCGCTGTTCCTTAAGTGATTGTATGATATAATTGATTACTGAATTAATGAATTAAGAAATGAATGATTTGTAACTAGCACAGGCAAGTTGTTATATGAATTTTATTCCCTGACATGTACTTGGAAAATGCAATGACTTAAATATAGCAAATTTGGAAAATGGTATTGTGACATCAATTGTAGCTTTGTGTCAAATTTAGGTTTCAATCAGTTGGGAAAAATGAGTCTAAAGCACAAATTCACTTTATTATAGAATTAGCGAGGAAACTTCTCTACCAAGCCATTCAATCGTTCGCTTTTGCTAATATTAAAATTAAGATAATTTTTTTTTTCTTATTGTAGTCTTTGAAGTAGAAAGTTCATTTTCGCGTTCAGTTCTTAGTATGTACACTTTTTAATTTGTTCGTTTAATAGATTGATTTCATTAAATTTCCATTTCTCAGTGTTGCCAAATAATAAGGTGAATTTTTAAATAAATGCATTTCATATCAACCAATATTATATGCTTACAATCACGAAAACCAATATTCAGGGAGAATATACAAGCCGCCAATTTTGTGACTCATGGCACATTACAGGCCCGCTGACAGTTACCTGTCAGCGATTTAAGTCGACCGATCGTCTCTGGATTTTTCAGTAGCACCAACTAAGGCCAAGAAAAAGACTTAGCTACTCACACCTCACAACTCTTTTTAAGGGACGGACTTCATTCAAGCGTTTTATTCATTCATCCACAGATCGTAATTTAGACATGACTCAACGAATGATTACATCTGAACCAGTGCCTTTAGTTGTATTGCTCTCGACATTGAGGACTTTGTGACTCGACAGATTTATAAGTGCGCCAGTCACCACACACACGGGGGGTCTTCGGCCGGCGGGGCGCAAACTCGCAACCTAAGGGATGCGAATACAACGCCCTACCAAACAGGCCTTCCCGGCCCTTTTGCTAGTCGCCAATAGAATAAATATGTGTATGTTGTATTAATTTATTCCACAATTTTCCACACACACACAGAGAGATATATATAGAGAGAAAGAGAGAGATTAGAATGTAAACAAATGTTCAATACACTTCTTATGTTTTTAAAGAATTTCTTTTATTGTCTATTTTAGCTTGCATAAATAGTAAAACCAAAATAGATACATCCAAATTAAATAAATAAAATATATATTTACTAGATATTAAATATACTCTAATTTACCAAGATGAAAAATAAATATCTACCGTATTAGAGATGATGAGAAAATGAGAAATAAATATGAGAAAAAAAATCCATAATCATTGAGGAAAATAGAATTTGGTGGGGGTTTTTTTTGTTTGTTTTTAATTTAAAGACTATTAAAGCGAATTACTATATTAAGTTTTAGAAGACGAAAGAGTTTTGACAAATAAAAAAATAGTAGAAAATTCATAAATAGATTTAAGCAATATAATATAGTATTACCATTTTACCTTTTATAACTGAATTGTTTTAGTAATATTTTTACATATTATACAACTTAAAGTCGAATCTGAAAACAACAATAAAGTATTTATTTTAAAATTGATATCAAACGAAATTTTATTTTACAAAAAGAAATATGAAAAATGTAAATTACTTTTTAATCTTCGTACACGTGCTTGAAAGATTCATCTTAAGAAAATGTAAAGATATTGTTAGCTGTATTTCGTTCAATGAAGGATTATCTTTTTCTTACTGCAATTGTAGAACGCGAAATAAAAATAAGATTCAAGCAATCTAAACTGCACGAGATGAAAATTGTTGTTCGATTGTTGCTATGACGATTAGTTGAAAATGAATGAAAATGATTCGAGATTCTCTACATCTGCCAATGTTTTTGATTTCAGAAATACAAACGCGTATAAAATAGAATTTACAGAACTAGATGGAAATGATTTATTTATAAAAAGATTTAAGCCAAAAGGGAAAGATTGCTTTTGATAAAGTTTCGTCTTAAAAATATCAATAAATTGCTGCTTATTTTATAAGTTTAGAGAAATAAATACATTTGGAACTTTAAAGTGACATAAATAATTTTAAGTACTGAAATCTAAAAGAAATTATTCATTATAACAATATCAATAGAAACATATTTTCCATTAGGACAGTCTTAATAAATACACGTTTTTCATACAATAATCATGAAAAAAGAGCAATTAACATGAAGATTTTAAACATCAAACAACTGGTAGCAATAATAATAATAATTAATAATATAATGGCAAGATAGGCGCAATAAGTCCTACCTTACAGTATACATAGTGTACCACGAACCAAAAGGCATTCGATACAGTAGTATTAATAAATTCGGATTTTACATTACACAAATCTTAATAAATGCAAGTCTTATATAACAACACATTTTAGATCAGAATCCTTATACAGGTTTCAAATTACATCAATCATTTTTAATGCAGGTTCTATATTATAACAATCTTAATAAATCCAGATCTTTCATTCCATCAATCATGGATAATTGTGATGAATGTAAGCATTTTGTCGACGTAAGCTTGCACATTATGAGACCCTTTTTAATAAAATAACAAATTTAGTTTGAATATATTTTTTCATTCAACAGCATTTTATAATTTATTTTAGTTTAATTACTTGTTTTTGTATTTCTTTATGAGAGTGCGTATATTTTTTATTTATTATGATGTGTCACTTTGAAGTATCTATGATTGTGCACAATATTATTTAATTATTATATTTATACAATATTGCAATGACTAAGCAAACGGAATGAAACATTTAAAAACTTGATAATAATGGTCGATGCCCGATATTTATAAATACTACAATGACTAAGTAAACGCAATGAAACCATTAAAAACTTGATAGTTGAAGTTGATAAAGGGTTAATAGTATTCTAATATATTTAATTCATAGAATTGGAATTTTTTTACAAACTTGTTTGTCTAGGTTAAGAATATAATTTTAATAATTTTTTCCTGGCTGAGTCTCCCTTCTGCTCAGAAAAATTAGGTTGTTTTCTTGTCAGAAATTAGCCACTGCTGTTTGCAGAGATTCAAAACAATTAATATGACTAGGTAAACATGAAATTATTAGTAATAAGAAAGATAACCACAAAAAAAACCCAGATGAAATATGTACAACATCATAGCATATAATATGAAGGCAAGCGACTTTAAGAAGAATTTATAAGCCAAATGTAAAATCTTGAGTAGGAATTGTGATTAGTTTGATTATGTTAGAAATGAAATTTACAAATTTTTTTTAATGATGATTTTGGCGATAAAAGGAGATAATGATTTCCCCTCTTTTGTCGTTAAAAGAAATATTACGATTGCCTGTGGTTTACATATTATTTTCACACCTTTAAGTGATAGAAGAATGCTTATTCATTAATATCAAACTTACACATCACTCATGAGTAGGTTCAATAGTACTCATGAGAAGTTCCAAAGGAATAAAAACATCAGCATTTAACTAAGAGATGGATTAGTTCTGCTTAGGTTAAGAAATTTTAAATGTTAATGGTTCAGATTCGCACAACCCATGATAAGAAGGTTAATTGTGAATTGGTTGTAGACAGTAAATAAAGTTTAGAAAGTTTAGAACATCTGAGAAGATTAATGAATTCACTAAACAACTCAGAACACTGGTGAAGAATATAGAACACACTTAATGAAAATACGACAGGAATAG
The DNA here is from genome assembly GCA_026543865.1 of Argiope aurantia. NCBI lineage: Eukaryota > Metazoa > Arthropoda > Arachnida > Araneae > Araneidae > Argiope > Argiope aurantia. The sequence continues at coordinate 130,658 of JAPMOR010118282.1, forward strand.
CTAAAGTTGGAAAAGAATAGCTAATACAGTTCAGCAAATTATGAAATAGATGAGGATTACGTTAATAAATAAATAAATTACATCACAGAATAAGGATAATGAACACAATTCAATAAATAAACCAGCATTGTCTTCCAATTGAAATCTATTCAGGTGTCCCGACTGTTTCCAGCCAGATTCGCTTGCACTCTTAATCCAGCAGGACTTTTCCTTGGAATTTTCGATCTAGGGGGCGGCTTGAAGGTTTTAATGAGAGTGTCATAGTTGGGACCAGCCGCCGTCTGAGTGACCGGACATTGTCAGGAGCATCCTGAGACCTTCCCATAAGGAAAGCTCTGGGACAGCAGTCTTCTTCTCAGCTCTTTGGCGCGAACGCATGTGCAGATGGTGATGACCAGTGACATGAGCAAGACACTCAGAAGAATGCTGATCAAGATAAGGATGCGAGTAGAGTTAAGACAGAAGAGTTCTTCTTTGCTGCTACCAGCGCCTAAAGTGAGAAATGTAGGAAGAATTTTGTAGGGTATAAATTCTTTGTAGAGAAAAGAAACGAATACATAACGCTCTCTCCATATTAATTTGTGAACAAAGTAATTTAAGTTTGATCGTATTTGAATGGGCAAGAAATATATTGCTGAAACGGTGAGATCATAGGTGGGTTATTCAAGGAATGGAAATCGAGTTGAAAATTTTATTTCTCGGCAATTTGCAATGTAAGATAGAAGGATTATTCAAATCAGAGGACCTATCACCTGATCATAAAAAAGAAACTACTTGCATTGAAAATGTTTCGATTACTAAGATAGTTTAGAAATTAGGGATGAAAAATTATTATTGCCTTCCCCTGATTTCGTGTGAACTGAATTGTAATTAAATTAGCCATATCTTGTTGAAAAGTTCTTATCATTTGTATTCTTTCCTTCAAAGTCGAGTGAGGTTTTCCAATCAGCAGACTATCATTAGATTTTTAAAATTTACTTTTTAAGTTGCTACATTAAACACTTCGCAAGCAATGTTGTGTCTGACTCATGCGGAAAATTAAAAGTATTTTATATGTAAGTATAAAGTATTAAATCAAAGTAGCAGTCAATTTAAAAGCTAAAAATAAATTTAATACAATTTAATATTTTAGACATCTTTTATGCCAATAAAATCCCAGTGCCGTCTGTAACGCTCTGCTGAGTAAAAAATATATTCTTTGATATGAATCAGGATTGGTTGTATACATCCTAATTTCTATTCTGGTATTAAGCATTTGGGGCAGCATTTTTTTTAAATATTTTAATCATCGGTGTACAAATAAAATTAAGCATGAATAAAAATCAATTACAGCCAACTTCAGATTTTTTTTCTCATTATTTTAGGCTGGATTGTTGCAAAAGTCAATGAATTGATGTCTGCAAATCTTTTTATTTTATATTTATGCTGATTCATTATATTCTCACTTCGAGACTAATTAGATTACTGCTAATATTTTCGTTCAACATTTTATTTTTTAATTTCATAATCGGCATGGTATTTTCTTCAGTTAGTGGATCACTTTTTGGTTCAGTCCGATTTAATGATTATTTTTTACTTAAATATAAGCATTATGGATAAAGAAGAGGAAAATTTGCATATAATGGTATTTTTTATTACATATGATTCCGGGTCTTTATTGTTTATTTTTAATGTTACTATATATGTATATCTAAAATACACTAGGAGAAATATTATTATTTTTTAAGAACTCTATCAAAGTGCTTCAGATTCTCTACTGTAATATTCGGTAGTTAAAAAATTGATTCAGAGATAATATTCACAGAATAACAGCCCATTTAAACAGGCTCATCTTCTAGTATTTATACAGCAATGCATGTCCCAGATAGGCTGTATAATCTAATTAGGATTTGAAATAAATAGAGAGTTTATATCAATTTAATGAAGCATGACTGAATCGATCTTTTTGCAATAAAATAGTTCTGTTTGCTCTGTCTTCCATTTAAAAGAGCTTTGGGTCTAATCAAAGTAAAGAGAATGCTCCAATTCAATTCTTAAAATCGTAATAAAAAGCCAGATTTCCACGTTACTTTTTGTTAATTCATTGAAGCAAGACTGGTGCATTATCAGATTAACAGTTCTGCTTCGTGAAAGATGTAATATACCTGTCAAGTGTTCCTGGAAGGATGATGTCTTAGAGTCATTCTTTCGGGCGAGTACTTCGACAGAATCAGACACTTCCAGATTTTTCATACCGATAAACGAGTGATCGTGCATCATGGGCTGCATCCTGCCCCATGGAGAATCGCAGTTATCCTGGGAAGAGAATATGAATGAAAGAATATGTTTTATTGATTGAATGAAAGAAAGAATATAAGTTTTATTGATTGAATGAAAGGAAGAATATAAGATTAATTGACTGATAGTTATTCATAATTAATGTGAAAAAAAATTCTCACTAACTCATTTTTATATATACTAACCACATTCGGTGACCAGTTTGTTCGCCCATATTATTGACTTTTCAGAGTGTTAAAATTAACTTATGGGATATATTTTTTAAAGAAACATTTCTTCTTGTTCTTTGATAAGACTGAAGAGCCTGAATTGAATTGAGTCAGCTTGTTTCAAACAAAAAAATAGGTTTTTATGAAATAAAAGGGGAAATTCTACTACGGAATTAATGATTGGCAAAAACATGCGATTGAATCTTTTGATGGATGAATTAAAATTCCACCACTGCATTTAAAACTGAATATTAAATTGAATAAAAAATATTATTAAAATTAAGGGAGGTGGGAAATTCCACGGAAATGAAATTGATATCACTAAAAAGTTAATTTTTTGTGTCTTAATACAAAGTATTTTGATAAAATAATTGTTTAGAAAGACATGAGCAGCAATTTTCGAAGGCAAATCATAACCATACCCCATTTGGTGACAGTTAAATCTATGAAATCTTTCTGTTTGAAACCTATTTCTTTATTTCTTTTAAATCTTCTTTCTTCTGACTTAAAGAACTTTTTGGTGACACGATAAATTCATTCCCAGAACCTTTTTAATAATATTTTGCAGCTCCATTAATCAGCCACACGAAGCATCAAATTCAATCCAGCTGTTAAAAACGTTCAATGAAGCAATCGGAAATTCATATGATGGCTTGAATGTTGCCATTCGACATAGGTAATAACTTAAAAAAATCATTGACATATTAGAGTGCCTGAATATGGAGACCGTTCTGATTTAATAAAAGATTAATGCCACATTTTGAAGGCAAATAGCGGAGGAAAAGAGTTATCTCGAGTTACAGCAATTTTGTCATGCTTGACTGATCCTGAGCTAGTAATCGTTTCTCCAAACTTCCATTCTTGACCAGGTCATGGTGATATGATAGTAAGGTCTCGGTTGTAGCATCGGAGGGTTCTAGATACGAAACCTGATTCCACAAAAGAACTCCCTGCGTAAATTGCTGAATTTGGTGCGCGTTAAATGCTTCGAAGTCAAATGCCTTCCAATTGGAGCATCATGAAAATTTGGAGTGAATGTGTGAGCTCAAATGTCGTTCTCGACATTTTACCATGGTTCAAAATCACAAGTTCCGTTCCAAAATAGTATTTATATTACTTATAAATGGAATTTAAATTTAATTAAATAAACTAATATGCACTAGAGAAATGGGAATAATATGCAATGTATTCAATATATATAAGCAAACAGCCACCTGTATATGCGAAGGAATTTTCTTTGAATCAGATTTGAATATGCAATTCTTTTGGTCTGTTCCAGCATAATGATTATTTTTAATAATATATTAAAACATGTAATTACACGTTTTACATATTTTTTTCGATATATTTTTTATCTCGCCTTTTTTCACAAATTATATTTTTTAGTGATTTAGCTGACATCACAGCTCATAGAAAAAATATAAAAATATATATACTAGGAAAGCTTTTGCATTTCCTATGAAACTCGAAATTGTTAAATTATATTCAAAAGCATTTTTTTAAAATCAGCAATACAACAGAATTGGTTAAAATTCTGTTTTGCAATTATTTTATCCCAGAAGGGACCACCTTATATATGGGATTGAAAAATTGCTGTAAAAGTCAGCAATTCATGATTAGTTAAATTTTGAGTGTTCGTGAACATAATATATCGAGAATATCTCACTGCAATGAAACAGATGTTAAGGAAAAAAGAACAACACTTACATGAAAGAAGGGGACAAAAGACAAGAGAATAAAAACTTTTATGGGAACACAAACCTCAAATTGTATTAACATTTTTTAATGCTGGGTTATAGCAAAGGTTTATGAAAAGTCTGCTGATTCATAATATTCTTACTTCAATTGGAGGTTATATGTAATATTTTCTTTCAGTATTATTCTTATTTTGCATTCAGCAATACATTTTTTCTTTTGGAGGATCATTATTTACTTCAAACCGCTTTTAGTAATAAATTTTGATTGAGTGTCCAGAAACATTTTGATGTAGCAAAGATCCAACTGTAAGGAAGCAAAACTTTTGTTTTTAAGCACTCTGCTAATGTGCATGAGATTTTTTACCACATCTTTCATTAATTTATTTGTGACAATCGTATTTGAGATATTGTAATTGTATAAGATGTCCAGTATTAATAATAACTGGACATCTAGACGGATACATTCAGTCAATTAAGAATAAAATTAAATAAAAAATTGATTGATTTACTAAACAATGACTCATGCTCAAAAATTTGGTCAGTAGTTATCAGCTTTGCTCACTGAGTGTTTAAAAAATAAAAGAATGCAGTTCGGGGGGGGGGATTCTACATAGATAGATGAAAAATATTTTTGCATTAAAAATATGAAATGAATAATGATAATAAAAATAAATAAAGACCTTAATAGTCAATTTTTTATAGTACAAGAATTAGGCTGGAGAACTTTGTTTTAAATGAAAGGATTAAATCCTTTTTCGATTGATATAGAAATAAAATGTAAAATGTTAAAAAATATATAAAAATAATTGAAAACAGGTTTATTTAAATTTAATTTAAAAATACAATGCATTAACAATTAATGCAATTTTTATAAAAATACTGAGGAGTGTCATGTTTTTTTGTTTTCATTGTTACTTTCGGATTGATCATTCTATTCTTGCATCTGTCATGCTAAACGTGACTATTCCATACATGCAGTTTATATTATTTGAAAATTTGTCTTTGGTGTTCGAGAAATGCAAACATAAAAGTCATTTTAAATTTTCACCCACACAAAAAAAGGTAGCTCAGAGATTATACGTAATTTTATTAGATGATTATTAAATGTGGAAAGAGGCACATAAAGCTGTTCAAAAGTAAGCAACTTTTATAATGGAATCTATCAGAATAACGATGAAACGTTGATATAATAGATGATGCTCCTTAAACTGCCATCCCAGGAAAGGATGTGTGATATGTTTTGTTTGATATGTTTAATTGACTAGATAATAATGTACGGTTTTATTATTATGTGAGGTAATTATCAATAATCGCTATAAACTTATGATCTTATGTCATGGTAATAAGTGTCATTACTCCATGGCAGCCTAAACATGAATGGAAGATATTTCCCCGTTTTTCATATCGTGTTACATAGGCTACCATGTGCTCAATACTGGGTGTTAAACTTACACGAATAAACAATCCCCCCCCGGGGGGCATACCAGATATGGGGATGAGGGTCTTAAAGGAATGCTGACTGGTTCTTGTTACCTTGGTTAGTTCAGAAATAATATGGTACCAGCAGCCTCCTACTGATGACAGAAAGTGCCTACTATGGGAGGAGTTGTACCGTGGTTGATGATGGACTTTAGGATTTAACAACAGTTCACTGATGACGGTATTCCGATCATCAATATTTCCGCGTGCCTTCGGGCGGGTAGGAGTGCTTATGATTATATGAATGAGCAAATATACCGTCATTAATGAAAAACTCAGCATCATCATTTAGCATCTCAGCAACCTGATTATAAAGCCACATTTCCTAAAATTTGTTTTTTTCTGATTTTAAATATTTTATCAAGAAATTTATTTCAGACTTTCTCATTGTAGCTTAAATTTTGTAGCAGATAGTTTAGAATCGACTGAGATACATACGATTTAATTCCTCCATATACTTGTCAATGATCATCAAGAGTTTAAAAAATTATTTAGTAGTAAATGTAGAAATAATTTATTGTTATACTGTCTATTACTGATGTTCGTTCCGCTTACATCCTCTCCGTTCTTTTTGACATAAAGTTAACACGGTCTTTTTTTAAAAAAATCTGAGATTTACCCTATAGAACTAGTTTGTTTCAGAACATATCAGAATGATAAAAAAAGGGTAGTTGTATTCACCTGCGGACAAGTGTCATTACAAAAAGCAATGGAGCATCGGACGTGCAAACTTCTTCTGCGAGGAAATTTAAAGGCCTGGAGCGTCGAGTACAAAATCTTCGCAAACGGTTTCGTTCCTCTTTTCTCTCTCAGATTCGGCATCATGGTGGAATCTAATGCACACCTGTAAACAATCATTATAGATTTAACAAAGCTGAAGATAACCTCTCATCATTTGTTTATTTTTAAATATGAAACATTAGAAACATAAGCGGTTCAACCCGAAATTTTTACTAGCCATTATAATGAAATGGGAAACAAACTTTATTTCAAAGTTATAATGAATTAAAAGGGAAATGGGTACTGTGGTGCGAGTGTGTGATTTGGAGTGACGAGACCAAATTATCATTATTTAATTTTGATGGCATAAAATAGTAAGAAGATTAGGGAAAGGTTTCCATATTGATTGCATTACACTTATCGTTAAAGATCAATTAATGTTATGATCTGGGGAGGCATGGCAGCAAAGGGTGTGGACGGAGTTTATTGAATATAAATGCCCCCAAATACATTAATGAAATATCATTTCTTAAATTGCTGTCTTCTGCATGTGATCCTTTCCCAGATAAAGAGGAATTTATATTTTATCAGAATTCAGCTTCATGTCATGCCATTGTATTCTGATGTATTCTGATGATCATTAGGTGTGTGCGAAAAGTAGCGTTACACCGGTAAAAGCTCATAAATGAAATAAAATAAATAGAATTTAAATAGCTATCAAAGGAATAGCTATTCAATTTTTTTCATAACTTGTGTACTAGAAGCTAAAAACAGCCAAAGAAAAAAAAGAAGATTAGGCATAAAAAAGAAAAAGTGAAGAGGTCTAAATGGTTCAAGCAGAAGGGCCTACATAATATTCCACCAGCATTATTGAAACATAATTTGTAAATAATAAAATTTACCGAAGATAGGCAATTTAAATTTAGAAAACAGAAAAAAATGAAAAAAAAAACTAATAAATAGAAAAAGCAAAGAGAAAAATATAAATAAACAGAAAAAGCAAAGTGGGAAATATAAATAAACAATTGAAAAAATAAATAAATAAATGAAAAATAAACAAACAGAAAAATAAATATATATAATGGCTCAGTCTAAGGATTTCAGTGCATGAATCAGGCACAAAAGGCCAGATGGAGTTCTTTTTGCATTTTTTTTCTTGTACCCACTAGATACTATCCACTTTTAACAATGCTTGACAAACCAGGATAAATTATTGTTCAATTTGGACATCACAATGCCATTATTTATAAAATGTGGTTTCAAAGTAATTTTTTTTCACTATTGGAATACCCCAGACCATAGCTCAAATTAGTTACACATTAAACAAATTAGTTACACAGAAGCAACCCAGCAGTAAAAGCAATTAATCAAAACAGTAATGCAATCATGATATCACATTTAAAACTGCAAAAGAACTAAAAACATTGTTGAACTACATGAAACAGTATGCAGGATCGTAACTGATGATAAAGGT
>JAPMOR010118282.1:138523-154288 GCA_026543865.1 Argiope aurantia
AATAACATTGAACTACATGAAACAGTATGCAGGATCATAACTGATGACAAAGGTTACCCAATCCAGTATTAAATACCATAAATGAAAATTTTTGCACAAGTCATCATTTATATATTTCCTTTTCCTTCCTTGTAACTGCTGTTCCAATACAAATGTCTGTAATTAAATAATTTCCATAAATTCTTAATTAAATTATCTTGACAATGATTTATAATTTTATGGCTTTTCTCTTAATAAAATTGCTGTCATGCTTCATCAAATCTCAAAAAATATGCTGTCGGTGAAAGTTTTCCACAAATATGGAAAGTGTTGTATATAAATTCAATCTCGCATTCAACTCCAATATAAACTATTTTGAACACCACTAGATTCAGAATTTTTTTTTTCAAAATCGTGCACATAAAGCCAAACTTCAAAATATCGATTCTTCAAAATGTAATATATTTCAGAGCCCGGATTAGGAGTACGATACAGGGAAAAAGTATTCACTTTGGATGTCTTGCTTTTTTCAATCGATTTAGACAGGAATAGTCACAACTTTAATTGCAGGATCATCTACCGAATATCATTCATCTAAATCATTGTGTTTTGCGATTATTGCTGTTACAGGCATACTAAAGTACAAACAGAGAGTAGATCAATTCTTTGACGTATTTGTTTAAAATTGGATAAGAATCTACACTTTATATGGTAACACAATGTACCAAATTTCATTATTCCTGCTCTTGGCAATGATTTATAGCAGTCATGTTCATTTTTACTCAGACACACATGTGTACATACTTCCTGTAAAAGAATTTCGATGACAAAATTTAATGGAGATCAACGAATTTGGCGTAAAAATCGCAAAATAAGTTTCATTCATTTATTATCCTGGAAGCTTTTATGAGTTCTCGTTTTCACTAATAGGTAGACAGACTGTTTCCAAAAATGTGTTAATCGGATTTTAAGTTAAAAGGTTAACCTAGTTAAGATTTAACAAATGATAGTTTATTAAATGGTTTGCTTAAATTTTTTCAGATGGTTTAAAAAATATATTACCTAGTCACTGAACTTAAAAAAAAAAAAAGACTGCAGTTTAATCGGCACTTTAAATATATTGCAAGCAATACCCCGACTTAGCCAGAGGCCATGCGGGGAAATTGATGGGGCCGCCGATGAGCAACCTCACATAGCACGAAGGAACAAAGGACATTTGATGGCATTGGACAGTTGCAAACAACAAAGAACCCTCTAGAGAAAACACATATTGGTACAGAAAGAAATGTTACATTTTACGTTACATATTAAATTTTGATACATTAAATGTATGCTAACTTTATACTTTAGGTGAGAATTAAAGCCAAAAGTTTTGACAAAATGTCCGGAATGGAAGGTTTAATGGCTGGAATTTTTATGAGTTCTTCGACGACAAGAGACCGTTCTTTAAATATAGGATTTCGACTGATAAATAACACAAATTTTCATTTTTTTTCCAATTGGTGAAGTTTTAAAACAACTATAAAATATTTCTAAATGACTATAAAAAACAGTTTTTTAAACAAAATAAATCATTAACACGCTGATTAAGATAAAAATTCATTAAAATTTAAAACTGAACTTGTTATTAGAAACAGGACTTCATAAAGTTCACTGCTTGAAACGGCAAAATTCTTAATATTATAGAAAACAAGAAATACCCAAGGAAGCCGTATGAGTTAATCAGAAAAATAAACTACCAATCAAAGCTTCTCTGAGAGAATAGGGTTAAATGACCTCTTGAACTATTAAATTTAGAAGATTCTTGACGTTGGCAAATAAATCAAACTGTCTGCAAAACAATGCTGGACGCACGACATCTTTAGTTAGCTCACACGTAGAATCGCCCATGATACAAAAGACATTCCTCTTCGAACGCACCGCTGACTTGATGAAACGGTTCTTTTTAGCATGGTCAGTCAAGCGAGTGGCAAGTGTATAGAAATGATTTTGGACGAACGTTAAGTTGGAATTAGAAATAGTCTTGATCGTAAATAAATTTTAAAGGGGTTTATTTTTAAGCAGTATATGAATGGTAAGCGTTTGTCTATTACCCATCGGAGTCTATGAGGAGTTGCTTGTTCATGTCCGTTCCGTCACTTGCTATGCAGTTCATGACTTTTGCATCGAAACCATCTAGAAAAAAAAAGAAAGAAAGGCAATTTGTTTTGAATCTTTGCCATGATCACATTATTTACCTTGCTTTGTAATAAAAAAATTCAATAAAAATCAAAGACTTTTGTTTAAATAAAGCTAGCATTCTGGATTGAGAGGATTTTGTTCTTGCTTATGGCAGTTGCCATAGACAAACCCGCTGACCAAGTCAGCGATTTTAAGCCGAGTTTTTGTGCAGCAGCTTTTGAGAGTAAAAGTCCCTGAGCACCGGAGGGTACTCTGACTTCTAGCTCATATGAAGATGACACTCACACACTCTCTTGCACAACCCCCTTTTACAGGGAGGGGGGGGGCTCTTTCACACACCTCACAGATAAACATAGATTAAATAACAACCGTGCTCGAACCAGGACGCCTAGATCACGGGGAAAGACGAGCTACCCCTAGGTCAGGACGCCAGCGGATTGAGTATATATATATATATATATATATCATATTTGTAAAATATACTGAATTTTCCAAAATTGTAAATGAAACACGCAGTTGTTTAACAGCTTCACTGTCATAAGCATCACCTCTCTGGTCAGACCTCCTTTCTAATTGTCCTGAACTATCTATATAATAATATGAGCCCTTCTCTAACTATAATTAAGAGATAGCAAAGAAGAGTTCATCTAATTAGATAGGTGATCAGAATATCAAGCTTTAATCGTGGCAATGAACATGTTAATATTGGCAACAACGAAAAGAAAATGAGAGCGATTAAAATTATAATTTAATAATAAATATACAGTTAAAATAATAATTAAATAACTAAAATTTTATTAAAAAAAATCAGTTAGTGGAAACTGCTTTACAAACAAAACTGTTTGTTCTTTTTACCAGTAACCTACTATCTGAAATTATGGATGTAAAGCAACTATTTCAATTATTGAAAAGTGAGTTCTCTATAAAGAATAATGATACCATTGTTCGATTTTACATTCACTTTTGCTTATAAATATCCGATTTCTCAGAAATGTAGCAAGTAATTAATAAAATTCTAAATTAATTTTAAAAAAATGTGATCCATCTCATTGTAGCATTCTTTTCCACATTACCGAGTATTAGTTTCTTTTACAGTCATAAAACAAAAGGGAGGTAAGGCGCCCAAATATCGTCTATTGATGTCGTCTATTAATCATAGCTCTTCTTAATTACTGCTAAATGCCTGTTAACCGCTACCTGAATTATAAAATGTACACCTGCAGTGGTTGTTTGTGAAAGCCAGACGTGTTTTTAGTTGCTTTCCCTTTTCTCTAGGATTTTTAAAATTTATTTTGGTGTATGGGAAGTTGATCATGGTTTAAATTACTTTTAGTATAATCACTAATATTCAAAAGATAATGTTGCATTAATGTTTGAAGTAAGACATGAAGGATAATGAAACATTGTATTTTGTGGGTGTTATCTCAAACATGACTATAACTACAAATTGGTGGTTTGTTTCTCGGTTTGTATGAAACTCTGAGATTGGAAGCTGCCATATTTGAGAGTTCTGTTGCTTCCAATCTGCCCATTTGACTGTTCCCACTATGGGATGATTATTTTTTTATTTATTCCGAATACTTTTTTAGTAGATTCTTTTTCAGATATCGCATAGAAAGATGCGGGACAAAATAAAAATGAAAAAAGCGGTAATGATGATGAAAAATTGAGATGAAGTTTCTGAAAGCTTTTCAAATATCTAGATGTATATTAAAATACACAAACCAAATTCCAACAATATGAAGACGGACTTAAAAAATCACCTGTTGCGTATGTACCATTAGGAGGAAGGCCTTTATTCATGATATGATGTAGAAAATCAAACGGTTGAACGCTGCTATCAAAACTGATAAAACATATTACGGTTTACGACAAGGAAAATAAAAATAATGGAGTTCTCTGATGTCGTTAGAAATACTACAAAACTACAAAAACAACATAATACAATAACTACAAAAATAAATAATACAACAACTACAACCCCCCCCCCACACACAAATAGAAGAAAGAAATGTTTCATCTCTTAAAAAGAGAAAGTCTGCCTTGCCTATAAATAAAACTCAAACCTTTTCAATAGCGCCATTTAAGGGATTTTTCCTTGAAAATGTAAAAATTTTTTGACTCTTTGATCTTCAAATTTATTTACTTTCTAATTAAACGGCACATCCTATTGGGGTATTTATGGGTACTTTAATTCTTGTAATAATATAAGGTGTTTTGAGATATTGAAGCATTTCTAAGGGAGTTTTACATTTTAAATTGCTTAATACTTTCACTTAAAGGCAGATTTATAAATAAAAGTTATTGCGTTATTTTGAATAACCCCGATTAAAACTGTTTTTGTTTATAAATTACATACAAATAAAAGCACTTAATATTTTCTCTGAGGAAATGGAAATGCCATCGTTGTTGCTTATGGCACTTCCCATAAACAAGCCCACCGACGAGATCAAAGATTTTAAGCCGAGTTTTAGCGCCTCTTGTTTCTGTAGCGCCATCTAGGGCTTAGAACATGTCTTAGCTACTCATACGTCAGAGCTCTTTTCTCTTCATTCATACATTTCATTCCCATTTTATAGACCACATTATCGTATTTAGACCACATTATCGTGATTTATTTATTGTTGACATCTGTAATTCTTCATAACTGGAATGGGGGATTTATAAATGTTCAATAAAAAAGATATCGTGATTTAGATAACGATCACCTCTGATCCAGCAGCCCCCGTAGTATCGTCTCGACTTGAAGGACTTTGTTGCTACGATCGATTTATACGTGCACCAGCCACCATGTAAACGGAGAGTCTTCAGCCGGCAAGGTTCGAACTCACGACACAAGGGATGCAAATTCAACACCCTACCAACTAGGCTATCCCGGCCTAACGAGATGAATAATGCAACTAACAGCTAAAAATTCATATAATATAGGGTTATTGACCATAAAATAACTTTTCTAGTTTGAAGAATTCTGGAGTTAAGACAAATGAATAGTTTAAATCCAAATTTCAATTGAACACTGTGAAAAGCATGGAAAATGAATTTCTTAATAAATGTAGATATTAGGCGTTGTTGGAATGAACACGAGTCAATAATTACAGCAAACGAAAGAGACATTATATAATGTTATTATGATATAAAATTTCATTAGTGTTCCAGGGATAAAAATGCATATACGTTATATAAAACTAATAGAAAATGATCCTTTATTAATACTGGATCATATTCTGACTGATTAATCAATGTTAAAGGTTCCTGCCTCAAGTGAAACATTTTCACTTCTATATATAAAATAATGTACATATAAGACTTTTTTTTTGTAGAATTCATTTCTCCATACCTACCACATTCTGCATATAAATAAATAAGGAATTTAAATAAAGTTAAAATTAAAATTGAAATAAAGTTATTCGTAAATTATTATTACCTGGATACTTGATTTTAATAAGAACCGTGAGATTTTCTCCGACAAAAACTGGCTTTGTTACAGGAATCAATGACGAGAGTTTGCCTTGCAAAATGTCTAACCACCCATCGAAGTCATATTCTTTAACAGGCTGCAAAAAAAAGTTCTATTAATTTTTTTAAAGAAGAGAAATGAACATTCATACTACGTCTTTTGACATAATTTTTTATTTTTATATATTTGAAATATAAACATACATCACTTTGCAATTTGGATAAAGGTAAAAATTGATAGTTTTTGCTTCCTCCAGTCAGAAAGTCCCGAATTTATAAAATATATACTTATTATCCTTTTCTAACTTTGTTTTAGAGCTAAATTATCTTTCAGAATTTTTAAAATCTCTTTAGACTACAGAGGATTTATAAAAACTGTATTCGCTTCTTAAGCATAAGATTGCGCACACTGTTAAAATGTTTGTATAAACTAAGATATTTATTATCCGAATCTCTTTTTTAATACCATTTATTGTTATAGGCGCAGGAGCGGTTAATATATCACTGATTGAATTTTGAAAAATTCAGTCTTTTAAGACAGCATTTTAAATTTGTTTCACAAATATGCATTTTCCTAATATGAAGATTATGTGAAAAAAAGTTTACTGCTGAAGAACTGTATCTATATCAATATTATTTATACCAATCTGAACACTTGATACTTGTTTTGTGAAACAACGGTAATCATTTTTTATATTAGCATATAATATGCCAAACATCATTTCAGAAGATAAAAACCTACTCTAACAAGTTAGACGTTACCAAATGGAAAATCATCAAGCAAAACTGATATGATGTAAAATGTTGAAATGAAGAATTCGTACCAAAATACCATTAAGAAACAGCATTGATGAAACTAATTAAATCAGTTTAACTATATCCATGTTGAATTTCAAAGATATTATTATGGCACAATGTAGAGTCTCCTTGTATAACTATATCCTCGACATTGTGAAGATATTGAAAGGTTATTTACTTTTATGAAGCAATACATAAGTGAAGTTTTGGGATTAGAAAATCCTTCTCAAGGAAAATATTTTGGGGATAATTTATTGAATAGACGTGTAGTTTGTCGAAATTCTTTATATTCTACGAATTCTTCTGTTCTTATTAAAAGTTTTTGGTCGCTATTGACAGTTAATAAACATTCTTCTGATACTTCAATACAAAACTGGAAAGGGATGGTTGAAAGTTGTAATCTACATGAAAACGATCTGAAACCATGTTGAATTTTCATATTAATACATATTTCTCAAAACTTTATCCGTTCTTTTCCAAGAAAAAAAAATAAAAAAATACTTTATGAATCATTTTTTTAAAAAATAAAGGAATATAAATGATATAAACCTTTAAATGATTTTAAAATAATATAAATTGCTTTAATTCAAAAGCTTGGAAAATTTATTTATTATTTATAACCCTGCTATATGGTACTCTATCATAAATTCAAAAGGATTTTACTATAAAGTCTTGATTTCAGAGAATTAAACGTTTCAAATACAAATGATAATTGATGTCTCTATTGTTCAAGGTGATATCTCTATCTCTACTAATATGAATCTGTATTCATGTTTGTGTTGGCACATATATATTTAGGATATATATACCTTGAAGGATGGGATTGTACCCTTCTGAGTGATTGTTTTGAAATTTTAATTAATTTCAAATAAAGTGAAATTTTTACGTCTTCCAACAATATTATCCTGAAATATTGCAGACGATAATGATTATTATATGTCAGAATTTAAAACTACTTTTTGAATGATACAAAAATTTCTGTCGTATAATGATTAAAAATCTTTAAAGTTTGTCCATTTTCAACATTGCTACTCTTCTCCTACCCCCAATGTAAGACATTTTAGTGAAGAACAATGGGTGGAGGAATGTGTGGAGTGGACAGGGAGAAGGAGGACTGCAGATCCCTGAACACTACCGAGGAAAAAGGGTGCCGAGAACTATAATGAAAATTTATTTGATATCCTTGCTGTATATATCTATATAAAATGAAGTCTCCTGAAAGCGTCTGTATGTTTGAAAGAGAAAAACTCGAGAAACACTTAACTAATTTTGGAGACATTTGTACCATTTTGTAGGGCATTTATTGGGGAAGGTTTTAGTGCATTGAAGTTATATAAAAATAAAAAAAAGAGTTTTAAAATTGTCATTTTAATTATTTTTCTATTACTATTCGCGCATGCGTAAAAAGCAGTATCTGTGCTCTGCATTTATACGAGCATGTACGAAAACCTAAAATTACGCCTGTGCAAACAGCAAGAGCTGTGGTATGCATATACGATACATTTCCTTGTTTACGTCTGATTTTAAATAGTGATTCAAAACTCATTATGTCCCCCCATAAAGGAAATCCACCCTTGGCCAGAGCACATAAAATGCCAAAACGCTTCGTTTGTTGCGCGATAATGGAAATGTAGAGGAAAGAAATGTTCTGTTAGCGCATATCAAAGAAAGAATGTAGAGGCTAGAGTGAAGTTTGCATCGAATTTTTCCTTTTCCATATTATTCCACGGGCAACTCTGTGAGGGTACTGCTAGTAGGTATATATAGAGAATATTATTTGAATAAAGATATTACAAATAAACGATGTACGTAAACATTAGACTGGGGTTGCTTTAAGTATCTATATTTCCAAGATGTTACGGTGTAAACACACAGAGAGAAAATTAGGGAAATGCGTAACACAATGAACAGAACATTCCCAGGCTTCTAGAGTAGTATGACATTTTGTCTATCAAAATTTTAAGTTTAGAAATATTTTGCTAGAAAAGTCATTAAGGACAAGTTGCACAAATTATTTAATTGAAATTTTTAGTAACCATTCACCTCTGAAAACCAAATGATATCCAAAGGCAACTAGTATTTACATAAATAACATTAGAAAAAGAATGTTATATGAATCTAGAAACTCACCTTTGATGGGGTTGAAGTTTTTGGTGAAATGCTGGATTGAGATCCCATTCCTGACATTTTAGGACTCATTACTACAACATTTTGAGAGGTACAACTCAGCAGGTAAGTTTCGTCGTTGAGTTTCTGCATTTTGTCGTCAAATTGCAAGTAGATGATAGCTTCGTACTGAGTTTTTCCGTTCTGTTAAAAAAATAACAGATTTAAGACGAAATCTAAAACGTTGTTGATGATGATGTCGTGTCCGCGTTACCACGGAGAGGAGGTGTAAGAAGGTAAAGACCCCTGAGCAACCGAGGTCAGAAGTCGGACTTCTAGCTCAAGAAACTCTACACATTCGCTTGCCCAACCTCTTTTTACAGGGGGGCGCATTCACACACCTCACAGATAGAACACAGATGAAGAACAACCATGCCCGAACCGGAATTCGAACCCAGGATGCTCAGATCACGCGTAAGACGCACTACCTCTATGCCAGGACGCCGGCTGATCTAAAACGTTTCCTTTTAGGAAAGAAAACATTATGGAAAAGGAAAAGAATTTTTTTTTTTCAAGTCATTGAAGGCAAGGATTTATTAATTATTTTGACTACTTGTGTGGCTACTTATTTTTCAAATGATAGCATACAAATGTCATAAAAATGGCTGCAACATGATTAAAAAACAAAAAAATAAATCCCATTGAAGAATCTTTATTTGAAAATGATGCTGCCATAAAAAAACAAAAGTTATGGTTTTATAAGATTTTGATTTTTTTTAAAGTTTTAATGATGTCATTTTAAATCATGTTTTGTAAATTATTTGCTGTCTGATTTTTTAATTTGATTTTAATTTGAATCATCAGTGAATTGAATTTATCTTAAATTCGATTAACAAATGTAACAAGCGCCAATAAATCGAAATGGATACAATGAATATAAATCGTGCCTTTATCATATAAACGCTCATTGTAGGTAGAAAAGATAAAAAAGGCAAAAAAAGGAACGAAATTACTAAAAACCAGTGATATAAATAAGCCTCATTTAAAATTTAGGTAAGAAATTAATGATGAAACACGAAACAGGAATAGGAAATAAAAACCGGAACCTAGAAAACAGATATAGGATTCATTCAATGCTTCCACCATGTAATCTCCATGTAAATAGTTTCAATCCGTCAGGGCCAAACATCTTCCCGCTGGTATGATGCGGAAGTTTGGAAAGGGAGATGTCGTTCTCGTCATCTGACCATGGTTCAAAATTGCGCTCTCTGTCCGAAACAGCATTAGTGTTGCTTTAAAATGGGACATTAGTATAACTAAACTAAACTAAATTAGATTATTTGCCCTCTGTTAGCATTTTTCTCAGAGTTCAGCTTAATATATTTTAATTTTTTAGCTTTTGTACATGTTAGTGATACAAATTAAATACTTTATAATATTTTTTTAATGTCGTGGGGAACAATAGACTTTATAAAAAGACGGGACAAATATTTCGTATCTTATAAGTAAAAAAAAATTTAAATCATGAATGTAATTAAGATCAGTATAAAAATTCATTAATTTGTCTCGGAAACCTTTGGAAGCTATTTTTGTGTAACTGAAAATTTAAAAACAATCAGATGAATAAAAAGCTATTATTTCCGCTATATAACAATAAATAAAAATGAATACAAATAAGTGTACCTTCGTTTCATATTATATTAGAAAAAAATCCTAAAAAAAAAAAAAATTGCTTTAAGAAATCTTTTTAAAATGAAACAAAAGGAAAGTTTTCGAAAATCTTGTTACATTAATTATTTCTAAAAGTTATATGTGTTAAAAGTAAATAGCAATGATTTTGGAAAAAATACACTTCATTCTCCTTACATATTTTACTCCTAAATTATTATCTTAAAAAATAATTATGATGGAATTTTGGGCCTAATTATTGTACATACGGGCAATTTTGTGATCTTGGTACCACACTTGTTGACACTAAAGATAATGGTGACTTCTCTAGATCCATTTCCTCTCGCTTGGCATTCGAGGGGAAATCCTCGGACATAAACGGATCCGTAGAATGGTTCTTGAAGTTGAATTTGTCCCATCATAGCCTGTTCACTGCAAGCTGCTTCTACAGCTAAAGAAGAATCACAAGAGCATTGTAAATTGATAAGAAGAGCATAATTTTACAGCAAATAGCGAAAATGGAACAGAGATGATATAAGGGGTTCCAAGGCACAGCATGATTGTTTTCTTGCATCCCCCCCCATGGAAACATTTATCAGCGACATTACAAGAGTAAATGGTGCACGAGTTATATTAATACCTTTTTATTCCTCACAATATTGACCTCTTAGGAGGCACGTTTCTACCCTTAGTACCCTTACATCATAATACTTTGGTTTTTGAGAAGACCTGGAAAATATTCCAGTAACCAGCGTGAGTGATCTCCCCAAAACTTTCTCATATAATCTCTAATAAATTTGTCATGCGAGAGAATGCCTTACATGGCATTGGCATACAATAGCTACGAAATACTAACTTTCTGCGTGAATTTAAAATTTTTACTGAATCTATCGTGTCATCCTTGGCGAATTATTAGGCGATAAATCCTTGGCATGAAGTTAACAGAACTTGGCATGAGATTTTCTCAACAAATTGAACAAAACATTTGACACAAAACTGTGCTTGTAGTCACAAAATCCCATACTATATTTGGTATATTTAAGTCTCTGCGTTTTTGAATTATTGCGTTTATATGTTTCTGAAAGCATGGACCAACAGATAGTCAACCCATAGTTGGTCTTGGTTCAGAATTTGATAGGTGTCTACAATATAGATTTTGAATCTGTGTACCAAATCTATCTAGCTCTCTTCTTTTTGTAATTGCCGCGTTTTAACTTTTAACTTAATAGCCGAACAGTCGGAATTACTCTGAACAGATTTTACTCAGAATTTTATAGAAATCTGCAACTTTGGTGTTAAAACAGTATACCAAATTTCAAACATCCAGCTCAAAGCATTTTTGATTTATCTTTGTCACAGACAGACAAAGAATTTTTAAAAATGTGTTTTTTTTTCGAATTCGGGAAGTTCTAAATCAAAATCTCGAGCTCGAATTTTTTGACGATCACTATATTTCCTCATCTAGCTTATGAACCCGAATTTCACTCATTTTAAATTTCAAGAAATTGTATACAGAAGTAATGCTTCAAATGCCCCTTGAATCAACATCGCATCATGAAATTTTCTCCGCTTCCTAACAATTATATTAGTGCCTCTCCTTTCCTTGAGTTCCATATTTTGTAAGTCAAGAAGAATCTTTATGAAGGTATAAATATAAATGTCATGACAAGTGTGGACTTACTCTTTACATTAGACTTTTACATCTAATTTATATTAATTTTTTTATTGTTTTCAGTATTAAACAATATATTTGACCTTTATAAAATGAGTTTTTGGCATTATTTTGAGATGTAAAGGTTCCCAAACTTTTTTGGATTGTTGCCCCTTCACAAGCAAAAACTTTCGTCGTCTTCCCCTTTCGTAATAGTTAATTATATCAAATAATAAAGTATTGTTGCCTCTGGATTCGCGACTGCTTCCAAAGAAGTAGCATCCATTGGTAGAAAGGGCAGATACCCAGGATGGTACCTACTCCCAGCATTCATTGGGGGTAGGTGCCGTCTCAATTAAGAATGAATTCATAATCCTGAAAGATTTCAGTTAATTCATTAAGTAGAAACAATTGCTTTAGGGATCATAAGTTTCAGATTTCGTCGATTGTTTTAGACGAAAACATCCCCAAAGAACTAACATATAAATGTATAATTTTATACTTAATATGATCTGTATAGTTCAAATGTATAAAGCAAAACATTAGTCATTTATTGTTATTACTAGCACATTTAATACTAAAAGAATAATTGGCACATTTACGTTGGATGATTCGACAAATTGTTTCAAACAACTTATCCTTTGGAATGGAGTCGATGGAATCAAGTAGGATATGGAACAAATGTGTCCAACTCACTTTGGAATATATTGGGTATCTTCTAAAAGCACAAAGAATGCTATATTGTGATGTACAACTCTTTGTTAGATAGCATGTTTGTCATATGAACAAATCCCATATGTATACATATCATAAATAATCAAATATACTCACATATAATTTTGCGATTTCCGTTAGAAGATATGAGTGTCGAATTATCGCTGAAGATCGAAGAAGGTAATAATATCTGAAATAATAATGACAAAAGATTTGTGATTTATTCTTAACAATCGAAAAAAAATATTAAAGCTGAAAATATTTGATGTCGTTAGATCATATTATGTTTGATTTTTGTGCAATGGTAATGTTCTTTAATTAGAAGTCAGTAACAATTAATTAGCAGCAGTTAAACATTTTTCATTTAAAATATTGCAGATTCTATACATTAAAAAATATAAAGTATTTTTCATGTCACTTCTAGACCCACAATTAAGTTATTAAAATAAGTAAACATAATTTCAATTTAATATCGCGTGGAAAAAAAAATCTTTCTTGCTTATAATGATTTATTCAAATTTTAGTGATCAAATCTATTATTTAAATAAACACAATTAGTTTTCAAATAAAAAAAATATATTTTGGAATAGTTTTTCAGATCATCATCAGAAGAATTGCGCTGATACTTACATTTAATGCATTGATATAAACTATACGCATCTGAAGGTATTATAAGTTAAAAAAAAATTATCAATTGATGTAAAATTTTTTGTATGATTCGGTATTTGAATTAATTGAATGTTAGAAATTAAAAGGAACGTCTTAAAATATCTTTTGCATAATTTTTCCAATTTTGAATTGATATGCCATTACTGTTAATAAAGAACAAAATATCTTTTTAAATGCAGATATAATAAATCATCATAATGTTCTTTAGTATAATGATGCCAACATCAAGTTCACTTGTTAAAAAATAGGAAGGAGAGATTAATTGATTCGATTAAAATTTACGGCACTTATATTCTAAGAAGGTTTTTATTGCTAAATAGGAAATATATAAAATTGTGAAATTTCAATAATATTCTCTTCACTATAGTGAGCGTTGAAAAAAAATTAACATCCTTGCCAATTACATACAAAATTTAAATATCAGTGATTTTTTTCAGTGAAACCTTATGACAGTTAAAATTTAACTGACGTAATTTAAGAGGAATCTCCTTAACAGTTCATGGTTCTCATGAATTAAGGTAGGAGAATATATTAAAAAGTCTCTATTTTTTGTTTTTTAGCAAAAATATGAATTAAAAAATATTTCAATATTTATATAGTTTTTTTTTTATCTAACCGTTTGATTTTTTTTTTCCTAAGTTCATTTTTTGGAAAGTTGATTTTATATTTTACAATTGATTTTATATTTTATACTGATTTTTATATTTGTATTTATATACGTTTTAATGTTATTTCATTTCTTTAAATGTTATTTTACTATTTCTTTATAACTATTTACTATTTATTACCATTTTTACTATTTTATTATTACTATTTATAACCTTTGGTAGAATTTTCTTACAAGTACCTTATAAATTAAAAAAAAATTGTATATTTTTTGTTCAGATTTCCTATAATAATTTCTCAATACGTTTTGCGATTGCTGAAATAGACAATGTGTAGCTTGTTCATTTAGAAATACGTTTTTTTAATGCTTCACAACGTTAAAAAATAGAACATTTTATGTTATTTATCAATCGAACTCCTATATTTAAAAAATGGATAGAAATACAGTTCATTTTTTAGTGTAGAGATAAGTAATATATTTCTTAACCTATTCCAAAATTTTAAGCACATAATTTGATAAACCTCTAAATTAAAAAAAATATGTTTGCTTTATAACACTTTTTTTCTAAAAATTAATTTTAGCTCTTTTTTCTAGATTTTGTAAAAAGTTTCAGCACTTAACTAGCATATTTTGATTTCATAGAGGGTTTTCCAATCTTTTTTATACAAAAATTCAAAAACTGCAACTAGTTTAGAGCTTTTCTCAAAAAATCTATCTTGAACGTAGTCACAGGTCATAACTATTCATAACAATTGCAAAAACAATTTTAAAATGCAAAATGCTTTTACTTACCATTAGGAAAAAGACTGTTGATATGAATACCCACTTCATGTTGTTTGTGATGTATCAAAAGATCTGTAAAAATTACAAATCTGTTATTAAAAATATTTTCTTAAACTTTTGTCAACATATCTGTTAATCTATCAGCTTTTATTTATCAATTATCTTTGCATCTTGATGATCCAACTTTTAATTTTACGTGACAAGGATTATTAAAATATCAATTTCTTATTTTATAAATGAAAAAAAAATAAAGGTATTTGTAAAGTTCGCCAAAAAAAAAAACTAAGCGAAATACTAAGGCATTAGTCATAGCATATTAAAGCACAGATTTTCTGTTTTCCAAGAAAATTGGTCTTGGAAACTACATGTAGGTTTTGTCTTTGTTAAGCATCGTCTGCATTTGTAAATTCTTATTAATTCATTTTTTTCGAATATTTCAACTATGTTTTTTTTAAATTGATGGTTTTTAAATATGTATGTCTAGATATAACAAATAGTTTACTATGGTACTTAAATTGCTTTAAATTGTTACATAACACGAATAGAGGGTGTATATTTTTTTCAAATTTTATCTAATGTTTTATTATTTTTAATTAATTATTAATTCATTTATTGAAATTATTGAATTGAAATAAAATTTTAGTACAATCAAATTAGCAATAATCGAAACAACGCGATGCAAAATTTCAGCAATTTCTTTTCAGTTTTTCGAAGATACACAGCGAAAAAAAGTCGTCGAAATTTAATGTATTAGTTGACTGGAAAAATGTATCTAAAATAAATCAGAAATATAAAGTAAAAGTTTACTGTTAAATTATTACATTAACAATCAATTATATTTAAAAAAATAATTACTATGGCAAAAGCAAAAAAGGAGTGAACAATCGATTCATAAAACCGATTTTCGCAAGCATTGATTTGAAATTTTTTTCAAACCACTGTTTAAATACACATAAAAAAAAAAGATTGGAGTTGATTTGGATAGTAGAATCCTTGACTTACAAAATCACTATAATTCTTTTTGAGAATTTTTTAAGAATTTTTTTATTGTTTTTGAATTCTTTTTATCCATTTTATTTATGTAGTGGATCCATTTATCCATTATTTTATCTTTTTTATCCATTTATTTTATCCATTTTATTATGTTATATAT
>JAPMOR010118282.1:154388-169167 GCA_026543865.1 Argiope aurantia
ATATATATATAATTACTGCCAAAGTGAAAACTGGAAAATCTTTGAAAGTTGAGAGACTGAACGAAGTAGTCTCAAAGCCCTTTTGTTTATTAATATTCACTTATCAATAACTTCTCAAAACTATTTGTATAACTTGAAACAATTTAATTAATATTTATGAATCCTTTTTGTTGTTTATTACACATCCGTCTGGCCAAATATAATCAGATATACCTTTCCAGCAAATCACCATGAATGTAACAAGTGTACTTAATCGGTGTGAGATTCCGTTGAGGTCGAATGATTGAATGTTCTAATGTGGGAAAAAACTTCTAATCTGAAATCAGAGATAAGAGATTTTTCTTTATTTCTGGTGTAGAATTAAATACAAATGTATATATTTTTGTGAGATTAGATGAAGATTAGTGTTTGAATTTTAAGCTTTATTTCTTACGTTGTATCTCATAATCAGATCATCTGGAAGAGAAAGAAGCAGTTTTTGTTCAACTGGATTATTAAGTTCGATGGAAAATGTAGTTTTTTACCTTTTGACATTATTTTCTGTTGATGGTTATCACAACATTTATTACAGAGAAAATGATTCCGATAGTTCCTGATTAAAACTGTATGAAGAAAATTAATTATTCGTAAGATTTCTTCTCTTTCTTTTTGCAGAAAATGACTAAATTAAATTATATACCATGTAGCAAGCGGCTAGAATGATAAAACTGTCGTTAAATAAAGTAAAATAACAGAATACTTTAGTTATAAATACTTGTATTTTATGTTTTCTATTTTGAAATTGTTTATCTCGTAATGCATAGAAATTCGTTCATTTTCCTGAAATTTTTTTGAAAAAAATTGTGTTAATCTCAGTGGTGGATTTAAGACTAGATAGTTGCTTAGGTCCTCTGCGTGGGGAAATGTCAAAAACTATTTATGAAAAATATAGCTTCTATGAGCCACGTACAACATCTATGTATCTATGTATGTTTGCATTGAATTATAAAAATAATCAATCAATAAATTAAGATTAATAAATTACTAATTTATAATGTGCTAGAAGATTAATTATTTACTCAAAATATTTAATAAATCTATTAAGCTATAAATTATTAATTTGTAATATCCTGGAATATTAATTATTTATGTTCCATTTGATAGATGATAAAAAATTATAATTTTTTTTATTTCAAATTTATTAACAGATTCTTATTTGCTTATAACTATTAAATTATCAATCATGAGGATTAAGCTCTATTTGTAACGGAAAAAATCATTAATTAATAATTATGGTTAATTTCATTTTCATGATCATTTCTTCATGATATAGAAATGGAAATGAATAAAAAAATATATTTTTTTGTAATTACGAGAAGAAATAAATATTTTAAAATAAATGGTTTAAAAATGTCCTGCAATGTGAAACTAAATTGATAAGTTATCAAAAGAAAAATAATCAGAATGTGAAGTTTCTGGAACTTTAAGATACCTAAACTGGCCAACAGGTGAGCCCTGATGAGATGGTAACCACAAAAACTACACAATTAAAATTTGTCAGTGCAACTGTCAATTTATCATATGTTCAGATACCCTGACGAAACCCCTATTAGCTAATTTCTATTGTGTTTCTTATAATAAAATATAAAATAAAACTTATTTGAAATCGAAATTTGGAATCCAAAGAGTAAATTTAAATCATTTCTGATAAATTCTTAGTTTGACAAGTCTAATTCCATTGAGTCTCACACTCATAACACAGGGCCTGGATAACCTGGTTGGTAGTGTGCTGGATTCGCATTTCTTCTGTGGTGAGTTCGAACCATGCCGATTCTCACTGTATATAACGACTTCTGCACATACAAATCAGTTGTAGCCAAAAAGTCCACCAAATGTCAAGACAATGTCACTGGGGTGCTGAATCAGAGGTGATCGTTTCCAGATTCAGGCCTAAATTAAGGTTTGTGAATGAAATGTATGAATGAAGTCCGACCGGTGGAGAGGCCTGTAACGCATAAGTAGCTAAGACTCATTCTCGGCTCTAGATGGCGCTACTGAAACAAGAGACTCTAAAATTTTGGCTTAAAATCGCCGTCTCCGTCTATAACAATAACTCATAACATATCCATTAATTAAACAGCAGAATGGCTTCGGAATAAGCTCAATCTTAGATCATTGATTTGTGTTGTGGAACTGAACAAACGACGAAACTTTTCAATAGTTGACTAAGTAGCAACAGATTTTAAATCAACTTCAGAACGGCATACTATTTTAAATTGATGAAATGTAGATATTACCTGCTTTCAGATCACGTCTCAATGTTGCTTTAATCTCTTTTAATTCCCACTCCCATTCGTATGAGGGAAAGTGAAAATGTTATGCAGTGGTCGTTAAGGAAAATTCATTAAAATGAGGAAGTATTTAATTATTTCATTTATACCGATAATATTTAGAAATTCGTTTCAGTTTTTAGTGTTCTTCATACAAGGGATCAAGTCTTCGAGATACATGTCGTTGATGCTTTTTTGAAAGTTGAATAATAGTGTATATATTTTAAATATCTGTAACAACTTATTCAAAATTCTATGCTCTTTAAACGAATATCGGATCAATCTAGTTTATAGAGAGAGTAAACTAACCGTAGTATATTTAAAACGGTTCCAAGAAAATGCTCTAACTTATTATTATAATAGCTGTTTTTGATTACCCGCTGATTTGCCCATATTCTTGACTTTTTAGGCAGTAAAACGATTAATATTGAATGCACTTAAAAAATTTCAAACAATTGAAAGACACAAAATTAATTAGTTTACAACAAATTATTGAGGCGCAAATTTTAAAAAAATTATATAATGCGAAATAAAAATGGAAATGAAAATCGGACTGGGGGGGGGGGTAATGTCCAAATGAAGCAATTTTTTAAAATCTTGATTTCAACACTGACAAAAGCTCGCAATTGCGTGTTTTGATGCCGAGGTAGAATTTTATCATAGCATTGCTTTTGATTGAAACCAAATAAATTTTGAAAAAATGCTGAAAATAAAGGGACAAATGTTGGAGAATAAGCCTGGTACCCTAAAAAAGTAATTTTTTAAATTTTAGATGTTTCAAAAAAAATCCAATTCATTTTAGAGGATAATTTTGGAATATATGAAAGTCAATTTCCACAGGCTCAGCAATATTCCATCTAGCGACAGTTAATCCGATTTTCGCGCACATTTAAACTTTGTTTGACGCTTATTTCTAACATCCTTTACATATTCTAACTTACACTATAGTACAATATATATATATATATATATATATATATATATATATATATATAGCGCAATATAAGCATACATATATGATTTTAGATATTGGTTCATTGTTTGATATTGTTGTACAGTATACAATGTCTCCCATCCTTTGAAAATTGTAATAATATATTTCTATTATGCTTATATGTGTTATTGCTTACTGTATGTGTTTTTCAACTTAGTCTCTTGCACCCAGAATTGGTTTGCTATTTAATTTAAATATTTCATTTAAGTCAAATAACTTATAATGTATACCCTTATTTACCGCCCATATTCTGGCGATGATTGTAAGCCTTTCAATAAATAAATAATGGTTCTCTCTCCTTCTAGGTCTTGCACCCTTTCTGGTAGACGGGTCGTCGTGGGATAGACCAAGGCCATATTCTATCTTTGCATAGAATGAAATTTTTACTTCACACCCAGGAAATTCTAATAATATTTTGCAACTACATTAATTAGTTAACCTAATTTTTTCATTAAATACATTTGTAAGAATGTCCACTGAAATAATCTGAAATGTTCGTATAGTATCATAATGTTTACTTCCGACTATCGCCATTCGGCAACAAATAAGAGCAATTTCTGTGCCAGTGCAAGTACGTTAACCTTATATATATATATATACAGATAGATTAACATAGCAGGAACTTTAAAGCATAAAAATATTAGCTAGCTTAAATGATAATGATATTATCACCATCAGTGGCTAAAAGTTGTATAAATTTTCAAACTCCGAATCTTTTGGATATTTAAGAACAATGGTTTAAATTTCTGAATGTCTTGTCTGAAGAGTTTCCTTATTTTCTGGTTCCGCTTTCATAGGTAAAAGATAGACCACAGTAGGTTTTTAGAGCATCCACTTTGAATGCTAACCTCAAAACATGATAAACGCCTGCAGATTATTGATTGCGACATGGATGAGTAAATCGAAGTGTCTTCGCTGAATAGATGAGGAATCCTGATAGCATGCGACACATTAAAGGCTATAAAGATGACCAGAGCTAATTTTAGCACAGAGTATTTTCTGTAGATAGGTCAGTTGATAATAAATTTCACAGTACATTCTTAAATAAATACGGTAAATCATACGGTTCTACTTTTCAGCTTATTTATTTTAATATTTTTTTTATTTAATGTGCCGAAATGGTTTCACAATTGACATGAGAACTTTAGAAGTTTTTTTGTTTTTTTTGTAATGAAATGGGTTATTAGAAATTGTTAATTTTGTTTTTCATGGAATTGTTTTCACACAGGAATTCATTTGGTTAAATAATGAAGTTGTACTGATTTCAGTCATTACATATCAACTTAGTTTGGGATGGCACAACAGTAAACGTTTGGTTCCATGAAATTTTCGGAAGACAATTAAGTATAAAAGTGGCAGTCTCCGCATTATCACTTAGGCGTAGAACAAGTACCAATTATATGATTAATAATCGTTTACAAAGTTTAGTTTTTATTCTTTACATTTTTACATCAGTTGGATATAAGGTTATTTGAAGAAGTGTTTACTATTAACGTTATGTTTTTTACTTTTTACACTTTCCGCAATTTTACTTATCATATTGTGATTATTTAGGATTACTTTTGTACTATTTTTAAATGCTATATCGTCAAATATAACACCTACGTAATATCAGATTCAGACAAAGAGAAATACAATTAAATATATTAAATTTAGTAATAACGGAGAAATTAGGATTTGTATAAATTGTTTTATGTGTTTATTGCGTTGTATTTAATTGCTTTATAACAGTAGCTCATCAGATCTTAAATATAATTCTATTTATTTAAGATCTGATGATTTAAGATCTGATTCTGTCTTTCTTAAATCACTGTCACAACTCTATGTTCTAACCATTTATTTTGGAAATGATCAATTAATCATCTCTATTCTAACAAATTATTATGTGGATTTATTGAAATGTCACCCCTATGTTTAATCATTCATCTTGGTAAATTATCAAATAATAATCTTCATAGTAATAAATGTGTTAGACATTTAAAGAAAACCCATGCGAAAGTTATTTTCGGATCCGAATTTTACGGTCCTTGTGTTGTTTTTCCAATCCCGTTCCATGATCTCAATGAAAGTAAACAAACCGATGATTCGAACCCGACCTTTTTGCGAGTTTCGTGTTTTGTGGTTGGCAGCAATCGCAATGCAAATCGAGCCGACTATTTTAATTTCGGCTCGTGTCGTAGTCTTGAGAGAAGAGAAGGATATGGAATATTGGAAATGTGTTTCAGCTCTAAGAGAGAGAGAGAGAGAGAGAGAGAGAGCGCGTCGACTGTTTGGCTGTGCAACTGTGTGTTGCTTCAACAGTTTAACTATGCCGGTTAGTTATTTTAGACGGTTCGAATCTGAGGTCTGGTAATGTTGATTTAAGTTTTTATTATTCAAATTATTATTTTGATTGCTCCAGTTACGAGCACTTTGACTTTATTCTTGATTTTTAATAAAATTCATTTTTAAGAAACTGTTTTCACCTTTATGCCTTCTCGACACAAAAATTTCACTGCTTGCTTTGCTAAAGTTTGGGTTAGTTTACCCTAAAGTATAACAGAGTGGATTAAGAACCTAGAAGGATAACAGTTGGTTATAGGCCCAGAAGTATAACAAAATGTATTGCGACTGTAAAAGAAAATGCCAAATATATGTATGGGCAAAATAAATCAACAAAAAACAAAACTTTGAAAAAGAATTTGAAGAAGTGTTTATTCAGAAAGATAATATAAATATTAATAGATCATTCAACGTATGATTTTTTTTTCATGGTGCGAAAAATGAAATTTTTTTCTCTTAGTTTTCATCACGTTCAACCATGTTGCTTTTTCTTCCATGAAATTCCGAAAAGATAGAAAAAATTAACACCAATTATTTAAATCTAATAACCCTTTATATGATTAGTTAATGCTTCGATTTTCTCTTATTTGGTTGAACACAAATGTTGATGCAGTATTTAGCATTTTATTAATTCGTAAAATTTTTACATAATGAATGAATTATGAGCCCCAATTCCATTGGTCTGAAATTTCGAAAGATATTAACAGGTGTTTTGAAAATAACTAAGCTTTAATAGAAAGAAAATTTGCCCACTGATATGGAAGAGTAAAATTACTATAAAAATATAAACATTTTTTTATATTTACATAAAGTAGTCTGGTAGCCGAATTTTGATTTTGGAATCGAAAAATCCCGTAACTGAAGTTCGAGGGTATTGAACATTCACATATCATATGCATATCAAAGGCTTTCTTAATAGACCAATACTCCTCATTCTAGCAGAATGTAAATATTTATTTGTCGTTCTTTTAGATTAATAATTCCCTTTCTAGCGGAATGCATATATTTGTAAACATAATATCGTTCTTCTAAATCAATAATTCTCATTCTAGCAGAATGTAGATATTTAGAAACGTGAGGTTATTCTTTTCAATCAATAATTCTTATTCCATCAAAATGTAGATATTTGAAAACGCGATGTAGTTTTTTTTTCTTTCATTTAAAACAACAACAACGTCACGTTTCCAACTATCTACCTGAAATTTTCCCAACATCATCTTTAGTGAAAATATTTTAATTAATGAAATATTTCAAAAACATGTAGAATTAATCGATACAGTAAAAAAAAATATTTCATAAAATACCAACATTTTGTTATTATATTTCATTTTATAGTTTCATATTTAATTAAAAGAAAAACTATTTAATAAAGCATTTTATATAAGTCTCTCAGTAACTAAAAAATAATCTGATATATGTAATCTACAAAATCAACACCCAAAGCATCAAAAACACACTCGCAACTCCTTCCCCCTTCTAATTGCAAAATAATGCATGGTTCTTGTTTTGATATTCGAAATTGATTATTTCATGAGTAATACTTTCTTCTCCTCACTTTCAATGACCAAAATTTCTCACAAACATCTGAAATCAATTACTTTTTTCATAAAGGAAGTAGCCAGGCGAGGACCTAAATATGAAGTTATCGGATCTATAATCTAGGACCCTAAGCAACTTTTCCAGGGCAGAAGTAGAAGAACTTACAGACAAAAGACAGACAGACAGCAACGCAAGAACTCTTCTTTGACCACTACTGAGGATTCTTCTAACCTGATTCTTTCGCCCAACAGAACAAAAAGAAATCGTTCGAGCGATATGCCGACAATGCCATTGTTCACAGCAGACGATGCGCTTGAACTGAAAGTATGGTGTTCTTGTGTATTTTTTTAAAGTATTGAAACGAGATCTTTTCTTGTAAGGAAATGTTGGAATTGAAAAATGAACAAAAAAATGACGTCTCACGCCAAAAGTGCACAAAAGAGTTTGATGCAAATGAAAGATAATGTTTGGATTGCTACTTATTTTTTTGCTTTTTCTCCTATCCCCGTATTCTTCTTTTTAGGTGACCCGCTACTAGCGGTTGCTTGTGAAGAACTTCCCGTATAATAAAGCTGGGATGGATGAAAAAAATGCGCAAGGATGCTGTTGATGATGTAATGTTTCAAGTAGATTTTAATTTGGAAATAACAACAACAAATATCTTGAAAGCAATTGATGAAATAAGGTACATAATTATTGACACCTTGGTGAGTTACGATACTTTTTAATCTACGATTAATTAATAAAAAATTATTAATAATAAGAGTGCTCGGTTGAGTGAAAAAAACGTGCAAGAAAATGATACGTTGCTGATGTATCTTATTAAATGTTTATTTTGTTCCGCGCTAAGCAATTTGAAAATGGTATATAAATTATGATGAAAAGCTATTGATAATCCTCTGAGATAATTTTCTTTTTACCTTTAGATTTACGATGGGATTATTAAAACAATAATAAAAGAACTCACTTGATCTTGAGAAATACGTAAGAAAATCTTATTTTGATATAATATTCTCTTAAGTAGCGGATTTCACAAATATTAATAAATGATCAATTAAATAATTGATGAAATATGCGATTTATCGTTGCGAAATGTTTGTGACTATTCAGAATTTAAAAATAATGAATTAATAAAAAAGTAACAATTAATATCAGATTCAATATATCTTAGTATGAAAATAATTTGACATCAAAGCGAAAGATTGCATCGGTTCTGTAATTATAGCATTCATCAAACTTTGATTTCATCAGCCATTGCATTCTGTGAGTAATGATTGTTTCTATTACGCAATTTTAAAAAAGATGGCTTGCTCAAATACATAAATACATTTTCATAGTTTTGAAGTATGTATATCTATAACTTTAATTTATCAAAATCTATTTTTATTTTTTATAGATTCTGTAACAAATTAAATTATTTTGATTATTGTTAAATTATTTAAGCATAATTAAAATAATGTATTTATTACAGAATCTATAAAAATGTTTTCATTGTTATAAAATTCAACCAAATTTCTTTGTTTCATCAAATCATTCAATGGCCAATATTAAAATTATGAATTTAACATTTCTCTCTTTTCATACGTATGAATGCGAACCTTAATTATATATCTACGAATCTTTCATGTATATTACTTTCTACGAAGTAGAATTTTCATTATCGCTTTTATTTCATAGTATATACATTTTACAATTTTCACACTCAGTGATTTGTTATAGACTCATGCTATTAAATTAATTTTTTATCATAAAACAACTTGAAATTTGAAATAAATACATTCCATATTAGTAAGTTGATGGTCAAAAACAGCGGATGATCTGCGCTGTTGTACATGTTAAATGATTATTGATGAAACAAGCCAGTCGCTAAGGCGGCTTAGTTAAAAATAAACTGAAAAATCTTTTTTCTCTTTTTTGCTTATGCGCTTATTAAAATTGAAGAAAAAAATTATACAGAAACAAAATTAACATTAAAAAATAATTTTCAATATTAAACAGTTATAAAAATGAGTTTTTTATGCGATTATACGCTTTATACAAGGGAAAATGTTAATATCCTAATTAAATATAATTTATTAAAAATCGCTCAAAATCTTCATTTTTATCCTTTTTTGGAGTATACCTACAACGCAGTAAGTAATTGATGAAAATTTTGATAACTGTAGTTCGGATGATCTGCGCTGTTGTACATGTTAAATGATTATTGTGCATGTCACAATATGCACACAGTATATCATCTTATATATGTTACGGTAAACTCAATAAACTGGTTATTATATAAAATTACCAATGATAATTCATAATCAGCAATAAGTGAAGTAGTGATTATGAATTATCTCAGCTAATTCTATATAATAACCGGATTAATCACATTTTCCATAACATGTACATCATTATGTTGAAATATACTATCATGATGATGAACGTTATCCAAATACTTCCATTAATAATTACAAATACCTTTTGAATATGTTTATTTTATTTCGAAAAACTATTATTATATGAAAAAAATCTAATTTATTTTTCAACTTTTTTAGCAATAAAGATTATACTTTACATTGCAAAACTTAAAATTGTTAAATTCTCACGTATTTTTTCTCTTTAAAGAAACTCTTCTTTTTTTTCCTTTTTCTTCTTTTTTTAAACATTTTTCTTTCTTTTAAATATTGTTTGACATTTAACGGCTATTTCTAGTATGATTTCAAAAAAAAAAAAAAAAAAAAAAAAAAAATTAAGAAATACTTAAAAAAATTTTTTTTTAGCTTCAAATATTGTATATTATATTGTAATATATAGTATATGTATTAGCATTTATGGTATATTTTTAAATGATACGATGACCATGCTCGGATGATCAATCGAATCCATGTATAATTTAGGGATATTACATAATGAATTCTTAGATAAAAAATAATTGAATAACTATATACAATCACTGTGCTACAGTTCTATCAAATTATTATCGGCAATTATTTGTTTAACGCCTTCCAAGGCAGACTTTTTAAAAACAGAAAATAAAATACATCGATTACATTTCTACCATCTCTTAATTAAATTTAGAGAAGTATATATCTGTCCCAACTGTCTCCAAAGCACTAATAGAACTTACAAAGATTTTCGATTTCATTTGGAAACTATAATTTTCTTGTTTTCTTGCTGAAGATTAATTTTTTGGTTACATCTTTTTCCGAGATAGGTTCACAAAATGCAAAAAAAGTACTTGCGAAATAAATCCATTTACTCTCTCATAAATGAATTTTTTATGTTAATGCTTTTACTATCAAACTTTAATACGCTTTCTGGGGTTTGGAAAATGATTATTAATGAAATTTGTGGGCTATTGTGGTTTGCTTTATATATAGTGGCGTATTTGCTTGAAATTAAGCATATACACCAAAAGAAAAAGTGGAAATTTATTACATAATGCTTCTTTAATTTTTTTTAACATTTAAGATTATTAGCTATATTTTTGCCTAATCTTTAGTACAACATCTTATTTTTATAAGAGTGTTAATAAGAAAGCAAAACGGCACAGTTAAATTAGGCATAGAAAAGAGATAGAAAGAAAGAAGCCATTAATAAATGAAAACTTATGAATTATCATAGAACAAAGTATGAACTATCTATGTTCATTTCTATGAAACTGAATTATCATTGAACAAAATATGCTGTACGTGCATAAAAATCATCTTGCATATAATGACAAATACTATTAAGATAAGCAGCAAAATCAAAAATCAAGAAAAATACGAGAGAAAGAATGAGTGTTTTCTTATAAAAACTTTACTAATGTAGGAGGCTATACAATTTTTAAGAGTAACATAAAATTATCGCATTTCGGTATTTGTGTGAACATGATATTCTAATGGTTTATTTTCCCTTTCACTATTCGATTTCAAGTTCGAAAACCGATTCCTTCGATTTGTTCCATTGGCCGTGATAGTCTGTTTGCTCATCAAGCCTTTAAGCCAAATGAAATGATCTAGAATCAAAATGTTTTAAAATCAAGCATCTTGAAATTTTCCTCTAAAATTATACAGTGCTCAAAAGCTGAATAAATGCAAAATTTATTTTTAAGAAGCAAACTAAAGATTCTTGAATAGATATAAAGCGAAATTAAACACTAATGCTTTCCTTCATAAGACAATTCAACAGTTTCACACACAATAATAAAAAAAACTATAACTAACGATATTAATAAATATGTAATAATTATTAACATACAAATATGAATTGTAATTGTCATACCTGTAAACAAAAACACAGCAAAAAAGAGATGTGGATTTCAAAACTAGAGCAATTCCAAGGAATCGCCTACAATGCAACAGAAAATGTCAAGAATACCAAATAATCCGGAATTGAGGATTCCACATTTCACGGTCACTCATTTATTTCTTCTTTCTTCTTTGGCATTGGTTGACAAAGGTTGATAGAGCGCCTCCTACAGGCAGGTGATGGTAATAATAATAATAAAAAATAAAATAAAACTCGCGCCAATGTTCATTGTTTAGAATAATGCACGCGGCTGTCACTGCATGAGTGATTTTAGCTTCCGTGTTGTCGTTTCGGTATCAGATTTACTGTTTTTCGCGCATTATTGATCTTTGTTTCTATTGTAGCGTTTACTGATGTACATGAGAATAATTTGTATAGTTTTGGGCAATGATTTTATGATCTTACTAGCGATAACTTTCGAACCCATTTGATCTAATGTTGGGAAAAAGGCGTCTTTATTGTTGTTTACATTTGTTGAAATTACTGAGAAAGAAAAAGAAAATATTAAAATGAAATTTACAATTAAGTTAAAATAGTACCTTATTTATCTATACTTATAATAAAGCTCAATGTGTGTGTGTGTGTGTGTTGGCGCTCTACAGACCAGACCATTCAACCTACAGCTACCAAATTTGGCACGTGTATACCTTGGAGGCCGGGAATGTGCACCTGGGGGTTATTTTTTCGATTTTTTAACTAGAATTTTATTTATTTAAAAATTAAGCGAAATTTTGACGTGTTTCTGCTATAACTGCCGAAAATATTACCGCACAAAAAAGATTTTTACATCAAGTTAAAGATCAAAAATTTATCTTTTAAATGGTACCAATGTTTTAACCTTAAAATTAAATTTCTGTTTTTAATGAATTTTTAAATAAATATTTTTACTCTATTTTTCAACAATTTCTTTCGTACAAAATAAAAATAAACGTTTCGCATTCCTGGGAAAAAAAATAGTTTTTTTCAAAGTGTTGCCATCACATTGATTAAAGCACCAATTAAAAATAAATTAAATCTTTTTGGAAATGAAATCTGCAAAATTATAATTTTCGGCAAGTGTCTGTAAGAAATGAAACAAATATGAAATATTATTTTTTCTAAAAAATAAATTCAAGAAAAATTATTTTATGATCTTTTACACTTTCTATACAGGGTGTTTATTCAGTCCCGGATCCATTTTGATATTTAATGACTCATAAAATAATGAAGATGTAAACAAACTTATGGCATTTATTGATGGAATAACTCATATATTTTCCTTTTCAGGTTTGAATATTTTTACTTTTGTAAATATCGTCTGCGCGTGTTTTTAATTTCAGATAATTTCATTTTCCAGTCTAAATATCTGTACTTTTCTAAATATCGTCTGCTTATTAATTGCATTTTTCTCTCTTTTGTTTTTGGCAACTATTGAAATGTTATGTTTACTTTTGATGTGTCTGTTCTATATAGTACTTTTGTATGTGATGTTTTATTTGATCGGATATTAAGGAGAATGCATACACCACAAGAGAAAGCACAGATTTTATGGTGGTCATAGAGTTAATTTCCAATCAACTAAATCACTGACTTTTAAGAGTTAATTTCAAATCACTTAAACTGACTGATTTATGAAGATTTGAATATCACTATTCAATAAAAAAAGGATAATTTTAGATTTTTCATCGATCGTTTCAAAGAAAATACGCCAATCAGCGCTCAGGTTTCTCAAGATTAATTGGCCTAAGATTATGAAAATGGTGAGTTTTTCTAAATTTTTAACATTCAAAACTTCATAAATAAGTCTTAGTTGTTCGTGGAAAATAGAAACATTCATTCGTTTATTTAAAATTTGGTGTGCCCAGAATATTTATCAGAATATGATACCTTACTGCATTAAATTTAGACTTCATAAGTTTTGAAATATATTTATAAGCAGGAACAAAATATTATTATTGATTTCATTTCAATCCTTTTGAAAGGAAAAGTAAAAACTGAATTGTATACTGAATCTCAGAAATTTTTGTTGAATTATTGTTTGAGATATTACATAAACTATGAAAAATATTTTGTAGTTCACAAATTAGACTTATATACCGAGCGATTCTGTTTGCAATACTCATATTCAATAATAATAATAATTAATAAATAACAATAAAGATGATTAATAAAATAAAACGCTTGGTTTTATTAAAAAATATCTTAATATTAATTGCAATTTCGTCATTTACATTTTTAATTAAAGTTGAAGTTTTACCGGAAATGGCAACAAATTAGCAAAATATATATAGTAAATTGAACGAAACGATCTAAACAGTATAAGTTTGGTATGACTATCAAAATTTGAAGATTAAAAATGTTTTGTTTGAGAATCCTTTAAGAGACCAGTTACTTAAAATATTAATTGAAAATTGTAGCGAGCGGTAATACTGGCGAACCGGCTGGTCGCCAAAGGCGGCTAGTGTTTAATAAGATGATATTACTGTTAATTGTTGTACGTTTGGATCTATTCGACCCAGCAAGTTTAAATGTTACTCGCCCAATTCGAACCAATTAATAAAGGTGAAATATTTAAATTAAAATATATTCATAACACTTCGTTTGTGAGTGTTGATTGCTTTTAATTTTCGCTGAAGGAAATATCGTTAAGTAAAAGTTCCAGAAATTCAAAACTATAAATTTCAGTTTAATATCTACAAGTCCGTTATCTGTTGTTGAACTATTATTTATCCTTTAACTGTTTTAGAATAAATATCAGTAAGTGAAGAATTAAAAGTTGGTCTATTTTATGCAAAAAGAAAGAAAAAAAACCCAGTTAGATTGATTTCTAGTCTACCAAGATATTTTGTTTTCAGTGGATTCTCAGATAATTATGGATACAGAAGGTATTCAACAATAAAATTGATATAACAATAGATATTGAAAGATAAAGATATTTATATAGATATATATAAATTGATATAATATTATTGATATAGCTGTTATCTTCCTTCTCCTATTTAATTCGCTTGTTCTTCCTTTGATGAATTTTATAAATGTTAATAGTTTTTTTTGCTTTAACTAATATGCAGTAGTCTATTATAATTCATAAGAATATTGTGTGAACGCGTCTTAATTCTTCTCATTATTCTTTTATTTATAATCTTTCAATCATTTGCAAATAAGATCGCATCTACCAAAAAATGGTTCTGTAATTTTTTTTAGATAGTTTAATCAAGGAGAATTAAAATATAGAAAATCCAGTTACAGACTGTCAAAAATAGTACCGAAAACTCCAGCGAATTATCATAGTAAAATATTTTCTGTACTCTCAGAAAAGTGGTCTCAGAAAATGCATTTATTTTTGTTTATGCAGGAGCTC
>JAPMOR010118282.1:169177-183137 GCA_026543865.1 Argiope aurantia
CGGAAACTAAATTTACTGCCAAAACGCCTTCCTGTTCGTGGGAGTTTGGAGAGTGGATTGTGAACTCAGGTGTCGTTATTCGTCATTCCATTAAAGTTCAAATTACTAAGTCTATAACCAACGGTTGTCAGGTGTAGTTATTTTTCGGATAAAATAAAATTCGTAAATCGAGATTTTTTTTTTCAGTTTCCTTTTTATAAATTTATCATATATATATGTATATATATATCGAAACTTCTATAAGAATATTTGGAACTTTTTTCTTCTATTAATTGTAACGCTGTCTTTAGTATTTGAAAAACGTTATAATTTCCCTTAAAATCTTAAAATGAGGAAGAAAAAACAAATGAATAGAATTTCCTAAATTTCTGCGCGCATCAAATAAACTGCATTTTGTTTGGCCATAAATAACTAATACTGCTCAGTGATAAAATTATATAGTCATAAAGTTAAGCAACTTTTAACTTGTGGATTTACTGATTTAATTTAGTCATTCATAAGGCCTTTTTTGAAGGACAAAACAAATATTTATTCGATAATAAAAAGTCATTCGCAACTTAAAGGTACAAAGTTTAATTACAATATCATTTTTTTGGTTCCAAAACATCTAGTTGTTGCCATTCTTTTGCAGATATTCTCTCTCAAAGAATAATAATTACACCACTATCATGCCTTTGTCAATTATAAATAAAACCTGATGTAACGCAATTAATATAAAAGAGAACTAATAATAACAAGATTTTAGAATGATATGCTGCAATAATATGATCGAACATTAAATTTATCTGGCCGAAGTAGCATATGCTATCAAATCGTACAGAAGTATAAAAAAATGGCATGAAATATAAAAAAAATTAAGCGTTGCTATTTCTTTCTATTTTCTCGCGTACTTATTCTTGTACATTAGGCTATCATTAGGATCATGTGTTGGACAAAATACTATGAGTCAATTTTTGGGCCCGCACCAATAGATAT
The DNA here is from genome assembly GCA_026543865.1 of Argiope aurantia. Classification (NCBI taxonomy): domain Eukaryota; kingdom Metazoa; phylum Arthropoda; class Arachnida; order Araneae; family Araneidae; genus Argiope; species Argiope aurantia. The sequence goes on from JAPMOR010118282.1 coordinate 170,153, forward strand.
TCTCTAAACGCATTCAAAATAAGTTTTTCAATGGGCATCACTGTGTTTTCTCTAATTGTAAATTCGATATTTTCTAAATGTATGTTCTGAATATGCGAGGATAATGGATTTTGCTCTATCTTTAAACTGAATAAATTATTTATTCAATGGTGTTAGTTTGATCACTGTACATATTTTTCTAATGTTCCCTATAATTTTTAAAAAAATATCTTAGATACAGCTGCCATAATTTATTTATAAGTAAATATTATAAAAAAAAATATTTTTCAATGAGGAAAATTGGAAAACACTTGTGAATAAAATCAATAGCGAATCGACGTAATTTGTCTCCCCCCAATTTTTTCTTACATATTTTATAATAAAGGTAAATTGGTGTTTTAGACGCTCCCTCCCATCAAGATATTGAGTACCAAAATTTGTCGCAGGACTGCAATAGGAGTCACATCATCGCATTCCAAATTTGATATATTTAAGTCATTGCGTTGACATGCTTCTGAAAGTACAGACCGATAGACATTCAATTTAGACAGATTTAATTTAGCTCAAAATTCTATAGGTGTTTTCAATATACATGTTAAATCTGTGTACTGAATTTTACCCTTCTAGTTCTCTTCGTTGTGTACTTTCCTCTCTAACTTGTATTCGAATAGCTGAACAAATAAACTTTCTCTAAATGAATTTTGCTCAAAATTTTATAGAAATTTGCAATTAGGATGAAAGATATATATCAAATTTCGCCTATATCGTTCAAAGCGTTTGTGAGTTATCGTTATCATCGTGAAATAAATAGACTGATGTATTACCAAAAATATGTTTTCCTAATTTATGAAGGTTTGAAATAGAGAGATTCGCCATAATCTCGAGTTCCAATTTTTTGACGATTATAATATTTTATCTATATTTCGCATACGAGAAAATAAAAATGAAAGAAACATGTCCTTTGCAATAAGGGACAATAGTCAAAGAAATATTTAACGTGAATAAAAACATGTTTACAAAAAACTTTGTAAATATGACAAATTTCGGGAAGTTTCAACTGAGATCGTTTAAATGTGCAGTAATTTACTTTATTTTTTTGCTCTGTAATATTTACGATTAGTTTTAATTATTTGTAAAAAGACTTTCAATTTTTTATGTAATTTCAAATTTTGTGTAATTTTTGAAAGCAAAAATTTTTGTTTCCATTATAATTGAATGATTAAGATTTATGTGAATTATTATATAATCGATTAATTATAATTCATTCAATGTTTCATAATTGAAAGATAAGATTTCCAATGTTGAGAAATAGCTCGTTTGTTCATTTTTAAAACTATTTATATGGATATAACTTGTTAATTCTTGGAATGTTTTACGTATTTCTGTTATTGGCAAGAACAGCTCTTCCATATGGGCTGAGGTACATCAATATGTCCAACTTTTTTAACACTTGTGTGTTCTCTATGGAAGGAAAGAAAACCCCACTGAATATTCCTACCCAATCACTGTACCGATCTCGTCAATTTATGTTGAATTTGAAAGTTTCTGAAGTTTAGATGCTTCATCAATTATTACTTTCGCCCCTTTCCCGTACTTTTTTCATTAGCGAGGTCACCATAAAATATTGAAACAGCCATCTTCAATAACAGGACTGATTTCGCCAATTTTATTGGCGAGTGAATTTTGCCGCTTGCCGTGCATAGCGATCCAATCAAAATGCCATACATTTATTATGCAAGTATAATTGGAAACATTACTTTTATTTGATATAGTTTGAGGCAGGAAAGAATTCTGATGCAGTATTATTTTTCCCAGTTGAGAATATGCAGTGAAATGATGTCTTTTCAGTTTATCTCGGATATGGAAACGGTGGGAATAGACAACCTAAACATATCTAAAAAGTCATAAACTATTAAATAAAACAACAAATAGCAAAATCGGACTTGGAAATAGTTGGCGCTAAAGGATTTGTTTTTTTAGTTTTCCTTATTTTGAGTATATTGATATTTTATTTTCTATCATTGATGAGCTGGTGCTTTAGTTTTCCTTTATTATTTCAAATATATTAATATTTTACTTTTTTCTCTCTTGGTAATATTTATTATTAAATTCTTTTGGCATCAAAATTATTATTTGTTTTGTTTAAATTGCATTTCTCATGTAATTTGTTAAATCATCTAATGTTTATATTTTGTAAAATTGTTTTATTTTTCCTATCTCAAAAGGATAACTATTTTACTCTCTTAAATACGGAGATATATTTAATATACATCTTTCACAATGATTTAATATGTGCTGTTCTATGAGGGCTTGGATGCGCTTCATGGTTTTGTGTTATTTTTCTGGTTGGCATTAAAACTCTTTAGGCCTCTCTGAGTGATCAGGTTGATTAAAATATAAAATGGTGTATTTTTTAAATGCCCTTTTTCTTTTCGATAGGTTTGAAATAAAATTTATTAAAAATATACAATTATGGTGCTAGAATAAATTTCATTTATCTAGTTTATTCATTTCAGAGAGCCTTATTCATTACACACTACTAGAATTTCTTGGTGCTGTTCTTTTCAGTATTCTGAGACGACCACTTTTCGACGATTCAATTAAGGGGAGAGACGCGGAAGGATGAGCGCATATCCTGAATTCTTCGCCATTCTTTGACCTTGATTTCAGCCCTTTTAGATGCCTATTTTTTGTTCAATTTTTTTCACGTGTATGCGAATATTGTGTCGTTTCTGCCCGTATTATTTTAATTCAGTCTGCGAGTAATAAGAATTTATTTCATTGTTAAATGTAAATATCTCCTTCTTTCATCTTTTCCCTCACCCCTATTTTGATGAATTAAACCCATCCTAAAGCATGCGCAAAAGCGCGAAAGGTTTTAAAATCCGTTGTCAAACAATAAATAGATATATGAAATAACTAGAGAATAAAGTAAAAAAAAGAAGATATTTTGCACTTTTCAAGAGCAAACATTCATTAACTAAATTAAATTTACAAGATTCTAATTAAACATGTAACTTTAAAAACGAATTTATTTTGTGGTCCAAATATACTTTTTTAATTGGTCTTTATAAGTCTGTCAGTTTATATGTTAGTCCTAACCATTCAATTCAATTAGAAATTAAACCAGCCGGATGGTTTTCCATAAATGTCTCTAGTGCTCACTAATAATCTTATCATGCCAGAGAACAGCTAACATAGCATTGGCGTACAATAGTTACGAAATATTAACTTTTGGTGTGAATGTAGCATTTTTATTGAATCTATCGTATCATCCTTGGCGAGTTATTTTCTAAAAATGTGTTTTTCGAACTCAGAGAGGTCTAAAACGAGGAGATTCGTCAAAATTTCGAGTTCGAATTTTTTGATGATTACTATAATTTTTCTGTACTATGGATACGGGAAAATAAAAAAGAAATGCTTTAATTAATACGAAATGAATTTTCGCCACAAATACTATTGTGAAGCTTCCTCGATAAATAGGTAAAAAGTTCCGCACCACTAACCGAATTTGTTACAAGAGATTTGTCTCGCCAGATTTAATTCAGGAACCTTCAACAAGTTGTTTCCGTTGTTGTTCGTTCCGGTTACGGATGCTTTATTTCCGAAACCGTTCATTAACGGATCCTTCGTGAGAATCGAATCTCATGTCACCGCTGGAGGTCGCGAAACAGGCGTTTTCAATCCGGTGATCAAAATATTCGATGATATCACTCTTTCCAATATAGAAGTTGCGAGGGTTCATTTCTTTTATTTTTAAATAATTGGCTTTATTTGGCATGAAAATATATATCAAATATATGAAAATATATGTTCTCAATCTAATGATCAAAAGATTTTAAAATTTCAGTTTTTCCAATATAGAGGTTTTAAGAGTTCATTTCTTTTAAACACTTTTTAGCAATTAGATATACATTTTCTAAATCCAATAATAAAAGGAAGTAGAAAATTTCAGGAAAGGAGAGATTAACAAATGGTCAATATCAAAGCTAAAAAAAAAGTGTTTTTTATTGGGGTTTTATTTATTACATTATAAGGTTTCGACACCTTTTTAAGAATAAAATGTGTAGAGCTTAGGAAGAAATTATAATCCTGATCATTACCGGGCGCATAAATACTCTGGTTTTTATTTAACATTTTGACAATTATTTATTCAAAATTACGTAAATTTTCATTTTAATATATAATTTTTAAAAAAATTATTTGTGGCAAATTTATTAATAAATTTGGTTTAAACTATATTTTCTAATAGGTTATATTCTACTGAAATACCAATGTATTCTTTAAGGCTTTTAAGTTTGACAATATATACAACATACGACATTTTAAAATATAGCTCTCTATAGTATATTTATAGAAAAAGATCTGATACACAATTACGGTATTAACTTGAAGCTCAATTATAACTTGGGAACAACCTGTTGTTATTTATCCCCCATTGGCTTGAATTTCAATTCGAATCAAGCCCTAGAGATCGCGGAAGGAGAGCTGCAGTATCTTTTGAGGGTAAGGACCTCTGACCAACAGAAGGCAGGAGTCTGACTTTAGCTCATATGATGACACTCTTTCACACTTCTCACAGATAGAATACAGGGTAGAGAACAACCATGCCCGAACCGGGACTCCCAGATCACTGAGAAGACGCGCTACTCCTAGTCCAGGGCGCTGGCTGGGAACATCTGGGATTTTCCCGTTTATGTAACATTTCAGAATATGTAGTTTCCTTATCTTTAACCCTAATCTTATTTCTGCTTCCAATGCATTTAAATTATAACTAAATAAATTTTCTGGTTCATAATTGAAATCACTGAATAAATTTTTGAGTGGCCTTATATTAATAGAGCATCCAGGCATTAGTCGAATTAGCTTTAAAATAAGACGGCTTTTCTAATAATATTCACCGTTGCTAGAGACAGCAATATTTTCGTAGCTTCTATTAAAGAAAATGAATAGTTTAATTAATCATCAAGAAATCTTTAATAAAACCTTACTTATTCTTTGGCATTTATGAACAAAATTTAAAGTTTTTACAGATTTCATATCAAATCAGTTATTGATAGTTGTTTAGTGAAAATTTTATATAAGAGAGAATAAAATTATATTTAATGTTAGCATTTGAAAAAAAGACAATGTGTTCGAGTATGAAGGCATTCTTTAAAACTATATATTTGCTATTTCATGGAATTAAACTAAGAGTGTTGAAAATAAGGATCTATTAAGAACACAGGGATTTAGTCCAAACCTTCTAAATCTTTTGAGTTTTCCAGTACGTCAAGGTTTCAAATATAATTTGTTTTTGAAGAATAACTATTACAATTTATATATCATCTAAATTGTCCACAGGTTTATTATCAAGTGATCCAAATAATCACTTGAAAGTTTTTTTAAAGTGAATCTTTGAATTTTTCTAAGTTTGTGTATTCAATTGCTTCACAAGACCTATATTTTTGAAATTATTCAAATAAAATTCTAAATTGTATAAATTTGATTTTTTTTTGTTGCAATTTTTGACTGATTTATAAGTCAGTATTTCTGCCAAAATTTATTGTAAAGTACTTAGACTATGTTAATTTTTTTTTTAAATCTTAAATTAGCCCATGTTAATTTCCTTCTAAAATTGTATCTTATTTCTTGCTTTAATTCCCACTTTTTATTTAATTAATTCTACACGCGTTTTATAAAACTGATGATTTTAGCATTTTTATATGCTCCGAGTGAAGAGATAAAAATCCCTAACGATTACAACATTCTTTTAAAGATATTTAAGATTCCCTTTCCTAATTCTACACGTGTCGAAGAAATCCCTATCAAAATCTCATATTAAAATCATTAAAGGAAAAAAATTCACTCTCTTTTACAGTTGTATCGCGATGTAACTGGACGTTAGTTTTTGTCCTCGCTTCTTGTACATAAAATGCCTCCCGTAGTGAAATAAATTAAAATTAAAATAGCAATATTTAATTTAAAAAAAAGTTCTTTTTTTTTTGGCCACGCAACTGCTAAAATATGTTTACACGCACGCACGCACGCTCACCCACACCCATGTAAATTTACATGCCTTTATTGGGTAGTACAACAAAGCAAAAATTGTTACGGATTTAAATTTCTAACATTACTTCATTAAAAACTGTTTAATAGAAAAATAACAATGAATGGTAATAATTTTCTTATCCTTTATAAACAGGCAAATTTGTACCATATTCATTACTATATTTCAATTTAAAAATCAATTAAACTAAATAATTTACTGGTTGTTTTAAAATTTTTGCTACCAAATTTTTAAATAAATTTTGAAAATTAAGAGTAGATCTTTAAATAGTTGCTTTGATATTAATAATATTAATATTAAAATATAAAGATAGTTAATGATCAATAAAAAATGTCTAAAAATGCACAGAGATCTAATTACTTAAAAAGTTTTGCTACTTTCAAAAACTTCTCATTTGAGACTTTGATGAATTTCTATGCTCAAGAATTCTACAATTTTTTTTTAAAAGGAATTATATTAGTCTGTCAGTGCTTGCCAAACAGTCCCTACACATTAAATGTTTTTTTTTAATTTCTCTCAGCTGGTCAAAGTAAAAACAATTATTTTTTATTACCAAAGTCAGCAGTTGTATGAGTAAAAATAAACAAACAATTCATGAAATATAAAAAGAAAATGCAACAAAATTTTTAGGACAAAAATGTGGTTCATGATTTTTTTTCCTATCATGCCCAGGGTCTGTGAGGCAAAAATAAAGTATAAGAATCCCAGAGAAACACATTTAAGTAGTTTTTTTAAAAGAAATGTTTGATATATTTTTTTAAAAAATCATCATATTTTGACATATAAAAATATTTTATCAATATTGAATAGTGAATTTAAACTATAAGAATATTTAATTAATATTGTGTCATGAGTTTAAATTCTAAAAAATATTATATCTAGAAAAAATAAACTTATGTGTAAAGAATCAACTTATTTCTAAATTGAATTCATGAATGAAATGATATAAAAAAATCATATTCTTCTCTGGAAAATGTTTAATACTTTTTGCAATTTAAAATAGTCTGTAGAAATTGAAGATATTTTTAGTTGTGCTGCCATCTACTGCAATAAAAGAGAACTAAAATAAAATAATTCTTTTAATAGCTTACATACCCGACATTGCTTAGGATACAAATATTTTTAGGTCTTCTATTAAATAGATTAATTATTATTTAAATTTTTATGCAATACTTTTAAAATCATTTAGCATGCTTCAATATTTGTGAGGAAAATTTGAAGTGCATGAAATATAATAACAGGAACAAGAGTCACAGATCAAATAAGATTTTGATTATAATTTGGTATAAACACCATACATGTCAGAGTAAAATTATATTAATCGGTACAGTAAGATATAATGCATTTAAAAATAAATACATTTTAAATGTAAAAGACATGTATAGGAAATATTTTAGAATACAGAAAATCCTATTGCTACAAGTAAATTTGTTTTAAATGAAATTGGAATGTTAGTGGGACACAGTAATTTTTAAATCTTATCATTTTTCTAAAAATGATTAATTTTATGAAACGAATTTTAAAAAACAGTGAAAGATAATTTCTCTTATAGACTGATGATAATTTTTAAAGAATAATAAAACATTTAATTCAATATTGTAGGTAATAATTCTAAAGCAGTAAATAAAATGATTTAAAATATCTATAATAGTTTCCTTCCATAAGAATGATAATAGTAACGAATTTTTCTAGTTTTTAATCAGTAAAGAAAGAGTTATTTAATTGATTGGCATGAAACCTCTACCGAAGTCTTCCTTATTCTTCAAGGACTTTGAGAAAAATTTTAGAAAATCTGTTCAGTAGATCGTATTTTTAAAACGTCCGAACTATTTTTCGATTTCGTTTTTACTTATATATGGTAATTCGATAAGTAAATTCCACTTGATAATCAACGACAGTCAGAATTTTTTTTATATACATTTGAAAATTTCAACAGTCTGTTACATTGAACATAAATGTTATTCAAATTATTGAAATATTTTAAAAGGTTTGAAATTTCTTCGTTAAAAAATTAGCAGACCAGCAAAGAAGCTATTCTGTAACAACATCTCTAAGATTATTAATTATTTCCATTGAAATGGCATAACGCCAACTATTCGTTCAAGTGTCCGAAGAAGTGATTATTCACCGGTGCTATATCTGGTGTAATGCGGACATCATCTGAAACATTTCAAGGGAGTTGCTGTAAAAAAATTCTTGGTGCATCCAGTGACCAGCAAGAGAGCGCTATCGTAAATTAATATCGCACTGGAACTCTGAATGTCTCGATGTTTCTTTCAGATGATTCACCTGAATCAAGGTGACTCATTTATAAGGATAGTAGAACTACGGCACTCTCTACTTCTTTCAATGCTTAAATTTAATCACTTCTTGTTTTTGGATGCAATAGCCAAATCAATCGACAATTTTATGATTTTATTCATCCATAATTAATTTTATTCATCCATACGTATTCCATCATTATATTTCTCAGAGAAACTTGTAACATTCACCGAGCTCTAAGATTTTCCTTTAGTTCTATTTCATTTGAGTTGAGCCTCCACATTTACAATGCAATCTCAATCTATCCTAATTAAGGCACATGAGTAAGAAACATTTTTTCATCTTGAAAATTTCTTTTCACGAAACGAAACTTTAAAATAAATGAATTTGAAGATAAGTAATAATGGAAAAAAATCAATTAATAAGATAATTAAAACAATTTGTGAAACAATTATGGAAGAAAAATTCAAAATGATTCAAATTAATGAAATAGGTATGCTATGATAGTGAATGACTGAGTTAAAAAGAATGGAATGTCGTGCAGTGGCTCTACTCCATTGACATGGTGTAGAGGGATCGTGATTGTCCGATTTTAAACATTTTGCGATGACCCACTGCTGCCAAAAGTTCCCAAAAACATTTCAATACAGAAGTTTTATATTTCTAATAGAATTATACAGAAATATTCTAAGCTTACAGAAACATTCTAAGCTTTTTGTTTTTCCTTTATTTGCCTTTTAATTTTCTATTTCTGCATTTGTTTTCAATTGACATGTTGGATGAATGAACTGCAGTCGAATTGTGCTGATCACTCTAGATTCGTAACGCCAAGATTTAGTTCGTAACGCCAAGATTAACGTCCCGTTATAAAGCACCACTATGGGTATTTTGTAGATTGTCCTCGTAATTTTGAATCGCGCTCAAATGATGAGAACGATACCTGAGCTGGCACCCCCTCTCCAAGTTTCTGCACCACACTGCAGCAACAGGAGGGCGTTTAACTCCGACCGATTTAACGTACACCGGAAGCGATTACACGACGGTTCTTCGGCGGAATGAGGAATCGAACCTGAAACCCTTCAGGTCCGAAGCCAAGACCTTTCCACCATCAACTGTGGTCCCGTAAAGCCAACGAATAGCATCTTTATCATCGTGCACTTCTTCTATCTGCCTAAGCGGAGTATGTTCTCCAGATTTACTTTCATAGATAAAACATTAAAAAGAATGAGCATTTCTATTTATTCTAGACCTATGCATATTATATTATGCATAGTTTCTTCTTTTTTTAAATGTAAAATCGTATTAAAAGTTAAATCGTAATAAGTTACGTTTACGTTTATTACGTTAAAATTGTAATAAATTTTATTTTAATTATATGGAAATGATTTTGCAATTCAATTTTATTCCATCGTTAACGTTTTTCCGAGATTTTAAATAAATGTTGTTGTTTTTTTTCGATAAAATTGAAATACATTTTTTTTATTCTTATTTAATACGTGTTAAGAATGTGGGTTTGTCTGAAACGAGAATTTATTTTCGCTAATTTTTTTGTCACGGTTTTTATTTTCAATAATTTTTTTACAATAAATTTTATTTTTCCTTTAAAAGATAAGCAAAAACAATTCCTGATAGATAAAAATCTCCTTTACAATTCTGTTTCTAATTGATATTTTTATTTAGCAGGAAAATTCTCGTGTCCCTACGATTGGTCAACCGATCATAATATGTTCATATCCCTGGGGACAAGCTGGCTCAAAGGAAGTTTATTTATTTAAATTTTTATATTTCATTTATTTACCTTTTTACATTCTATGAGTAACAATATTCATTTGTGTTGGAGCTCACGAAATTAATGCCAACAATTTTAATTGACAATAATATTTATTCTTTATTCCTTTATATGTAATTTTTATGAAGTACTAGCCGCCTTTGGCGACCAGCCGGTTCGCCAATCTTAAACCTCATTAAAATTTTAATAATTAATTATTTTATGTAACGCCTATTTTAATAACTTCTTCATCAAAATATTTTAAAACTTAAAATTTTGATAGTTATATAATTCACTCATAATATTATAAAGGCCTTCAGCCGCAACGTAATATGTATCTCTCTAATTTTCTGCTAGCTCACGTAGAATATATGCTTTAAGTTAAAGTGGAAATAATAAAGTGCAAATGATATAAGAACATTTTTTTTATTGAAACGAATCATTTTTTTCAATATGAGTACTGAAAATAGGGTCGCTGATTATTTAAACTTTATGGGCACTAAAGATTATATTTCTTAATTTATATAATATCTCAAGCTTTTCAACAAAATTTTTCCAGATTCATCATGAACAGATCGATTAATTAACAATGTTTAGTTTTAAATACATCAAACACTAAGAAAATAAACAGAATTGTTTAAAATAATCGGTCGAAAACCGATTAAAAAAAACTATTTAAAAAACGATGTACTTAAAACTATAAGCCTATACAAAAAATATATAACTAAAATAAATACAATTTAAGTACAAAAGCATTCAACTAACCTAAAAATAATTTAATTCAAGTCCGCATCCGTTGAAAATAGTTGTCAACAATCAGAACGGGTGAATTTTCAAAACCAGTTATGGTAAAGCAAATGCGTGAATTTTTCTACGCCAGTTGGGGTAATGCTATGTAGATTAGAATTTTTTTAATTTCCTTTATTCTATTTTATTTTAATTCAAAAGTACTTCAGAATGAATCTGAAAGATCGATTAATTAACAATGATTAATTTTAAATGCATCAAACATTAAGAAAATAAAAAGAATTGTTTGAAATAATCGGCCGAAAAATATTAAGCCTAGCCTCACTAGCGTGGGGAAAATAAACTGAAGTCTTACTCATTTGGCGGTGAGGAAAATGAAAAGATTTTTGGGCGGGAAAGTTAGTTTTTAATTAATAATTAAAATTCTAATTAAAAATTCAAAAAAGGGACCCCAGGTGCACATTCCCGAACTCTAAGGTATACATGTATTAAATTTGGAGGCTGTAGGTCAAATGGTCTGGCCTGTAGAGCGTCAACACACACATACACACACACACATTGAGCTTTACATAAGTATAGATTTCCAAGATTTTAAATAAATGTTTTTTTTTTAATCAAACTGAAATACATTTTTTTCTAATTCTTATTTTATACGTGTTAAGACTGTTGGTTTGTTTCAAACAAAAATTTATTTTTGCTAATTTTTAAGTCATGGTTTTTATTTCCAATAATTTTCTTTACAATAATTTTTATTTTTCCTTTAAAAGATTTAAAAGGAAAAAACAACTCTTGAAAGATAAAATTTCCTTTCAAAAATAAAAAATGCAGTTTCTAATTGAAATTTTTATTTAGCAAGAAAATATTTGCCTCCCTAAGATTGGTCAACCAATCATATGTTTATATCCCTGGGGACAAGCTGGCCCAAAGGAAGCGTATTTACTTAATTTTTTTACGTTTCATTTAATTACCTTTTTATTTTCTAGGAGCAACAATATTTATTTGTGTTGGAGCTGACGAAGTTAATGCCAACATGTTTAACTGACAATAGCATTTATTATTTATTCTTTTATACGTCATTTTTATGAATCTTTTTATTTCTATAAAGTAAAATGAGATAAAAACCTCCATTATACATATATTTAATTTTTTTGTTTGCAGGTGCCTAAAGGTAAAAGCGTTTAAAATGTGCTTTTTTAAAATCATATTTTGCTGAATTCTGTTTCATAGTTGTATACTTCAGAAAGTTTTTTTCAGAAGCTTAACTGTAGGATGACAAGACTTATAAAATACTTGGTGCCTACTGTTTTAAGCGTCTCCTAATGAAAATTTTATAATTATATCGGAATATCTTTTGGCCAGAACATCGAATTTTGTGGAACATCAATAGATTACTTTTTGTTGTAATGCAATTACGAAAAAAAAAATCATTGTTTTCAAGATATTATTAATTTTAAAAAGTAGTAAAATGTTGTAGTGAGTAAAACTATAAATAAGCAATGAATTATTTTCTTACGCCTTTAAAATTATACGATTAATTTTTGTTCAATATTAAAAGAAACTGTCAATTTCCATATCTGATTTTATATATATATATATATATATATATATATATATATATATATATATATTAAAATTAAAATAAAAAAACTATCAGCAAAGAACGTTTTATGAATTCACTTTGGTTTCGAAGACGAATAAAAATTCAATTAATTAATGTAAAGTTTTGTATAGTTCTGCATGTCTATTCAAGAAATAATCTTCGCTACTTCGACTAATTATTTAATTTAATTAGATAATAGATTAGTTAATTTCTTTTAAAATATGACGAATCTATTTTTAATTTTGTTTTTAAATTAAGTTTAAGTTACTTTAAAGTTTTTTTATCATTATTAAAAAGCAAAATTTATTATCACCATCTATAAAAGATTAAGTAGCATTAAATAACGGTTCTCAATTCTGGGTTTATTTTGTTGTAATTTGAATCATTCTTTCTTTCTAAAAATTCATTTTGAAATAAATATTAAATTATTTTTAATAAATACATTAATTTATATTTAATCATTTTATGTGTTATTAATGCTTATCAATTTTATTTGAGGGAACGACTTTTTCTCTTTGTACTTAACAAATAAAACACACACACACACACACACACACACACACACACACACACACACACA
>JAPMOR010118289.1:0-32963 GCA_026543865.1 Argiope aurantia
ATTATGAAACTATTTATTATAAGCAGCCTGAATCCAATCCTAAATAGCAAACATCTTATAATAACTTGTTAAAATTTCCAAAACAGAATGAGATGTTTAAAATCATATTCGAAAACACTTTTCAGATTAATGACGTTCTTGATAACATCATTAACTTTCTTACCGCAATTTCCGGTCAGTTTATAAAAGGGTTAGGGATATTATCTTTTACTGAATACTGTTTATTCTCTCTTTCTCTATCTTTATAGGAACTAGCTCAAAATTTATTTAGAGTGAATTAAAAAAATTCTAGCCTAAATTTTTCGAACTTAGGCAACAGTTATTCTGCAAAGAAATATGATTCTAAAAAGGATTAGTAAATTTAAATGGCTCCATAAACTGGTAGAACGCAAAGGAAGAATTGGTTCAAGAAACAGCAAGACATGTTTGAATCATTCAAAAGATGGAAATTTAATAACGAAGACTTTATCTCCAAATATAACGGTCAATGATTTTAAAAGAGCAGAAAGTAAAAATGGAAGTTATTTTATCTCATATATTCAGGAAGAATTTAGACTGCTGTTTACACTTTTTCAAGTTTTTGGAATCGAAGTGGTGATTCAGGATGAAACTACAAATTATTATTCACTTGGAAGCGAAAACAAAGAAAGACTAAGACAGATTATAGTGAGAAATCTTAAAATTGCAGCAAAATTTTTTATAATGCTTATTTTTTTTCTAAAAATGACTGCTCAAGTATTGTGGTTAACTATTTTACTTGACAAAAAGAATGAATTTACAAATTTGGTCATAGCAGGGCTGTTCCAAATCTTCTATATAGCTATTTTCAAGAAAAGCATAATGATGGGTCAAATAACAGAAATTTTAAGCAAAATACTAGTGGAGATGCCAGCAGAACATTTCAAAAGTGCGAAATATTTCTTATTATCTTGTATTTTAATTATTGAAGTTATTTTTTTCTCTACAATTATCTACAGGTGTTTTATAGGAAATAACATGATTAACATTGAGAAAAAGCAATTCTTCAGAGCAAACCTTGTTCTAAAAATGTTGAATTTAAACCCATGGTACAGTTTCCTGTTTGTGCAAATTATTGAACTCACATTCTATTTTATTGCAAGCTCAGTGATCATGCTATTTGTCGCATATTACGTTCAGACTTGCAGATGTATAAGAATGATGTGCAAGCGATTCATTTGTAAAATGAATGAAGCATATTCTCTCAAAGAATGTAAATCGCTCATTTACGTCAACAGAAACATCTGCAACTTCGTTGCAATCTTCGACGAAAATTTTTCAGTCCTTACTTTTATTACCGTCGTCGCTTGTATGATTGGAACATTTTGGGGTGGATATTGCGTAACATTTCGGGAAAATATGGATTATGAATTGTTCTTGTCTGTGATTATTCCAAGCTGTGGTTGTCTTACACTTCAACTTCTGATAATGCTGTCTGGTTCCGTGGTTAATGAGCTAATCGCCAAAAGTAAATATTCTTTACAAAAGCAAAGTTCTGTACGTTTTAAAAACTCCAAACAACTGATATCTGTGCTTAAAGAAAATTTCACTCAAGGGAATGGGGTGACATTGTGGAAAATCTATCCTCTGGATAGATCTCTCATAATTAAAAGCCTTGGGACTTTGTTAACGTATGGTATTCTATTTGCAACTTTAGGAAGATAATTATAATAAGAACGAGATGTAGTAAAAATATACTCTTTTAATTTAAATGTTTTTGCCATATTTCTCACTCATGTGTAAATCTATCATGTATGATGATTTTAAGCAGAGATTGTGCAGTAGTTTTTGAGCGTAAAGACCCCTGAGCACCCGAGGGCAGAAGTCTGACTTCTAGCTCATATGAAGATGATACTCGCACACTTTCTTGCACAACCCCATTTTACATGGGGCTCTTTAACACAAATCCTGTCAATACTGCTACGTTCAATGGTGGCTGGGTGGTCGGCTGTACGCAAGAAGGGCTTTTTCACACATCTCACAGATAAAACACAGGATAAAGAACAACCACGCCGAACCAGGACTGGAACCCGGGATGCCCAGATCATGGGGAAGACGCGCGACCCCTAGGTCAGGAGCCGGCTATTGTTTTCTTCCCTCAAGTTAAAATATATTATGAATGTATCTTATTTAAAAGTGTTTCGTTACTTTTTTCCTCCATATTAAGACGCAATATAAATGAACTTCGTTTAACTTCCTCTAGCAAATGTTTTAAACTGTATTTTATAATGGAATGAAATTTTTCATTGTACTTTAGGAAATGAAAATAATTTTAGTTACCCGTATTCGCTGATAAAAAAAGAAAATGTTTTCATACTATTTTTTATTTGTTTTGAAGGATTATAAATTTCTCTTGAATTTTTCTTGAAATTAAGCAAATAAACATTTTTTCAAAACAATGAACTGAATTTAGTTTGTTTTTTAAGACCATCAAATCATTGACTTTTACGTAGTAGTTAAAATGCGTTGTATAGATCAGGATTGCGACATCTGCCTCACTGCTCCCAAAAACAAATACAGCAACTGAAACAAACCATTGAAGCTATGATGCATCTCATTTTCAACAGCGATAGTTACATCGATAAATATATAAAAAAAAGAGAATAATTATCTACTGGTTTATCTATTATTCTGCATTGTTTATTTTTCCTGAACCAGGCATATTAATTGAATCTTTCACTTACAAAATGAAGACAATTATATACAGAGCATTCATTACCTTTATAAGGTACTTCATAATCAAATTTTATGTCAGATTTTCTGGGGGGGAAAAAAGCAAATTTCAAAAGGTATAGTTCATTTTCATTGGCAGACAAAACAGACAGTTTTCAATATGAGAATTTAGAGATGAATTTAAGCATAAAAAATGTTTCTTTGCAAAAAGAAATGTTTTAAGAGTATAAAAAAAATTAAATTTAAATAGAATATTTTTCCCCATGAGGATTCATGCGTTATCAATTCAAATAATAAATAAAAATGCAATTCACTAAATTGTTAGGAGAAATTAACATTTATTCATCGTTCAATAAATCTAATCCTTCTATTTTAAAGATTATATATAACACATAGTATAATTATTTCACTTTGGATCAGTATCAATTAAATTGCTTTTTAGAATGAGAAATTTTCTGATATCATTGATCATATATAGAAATTGATTGAACATTGATCCGATATATTAGGTTGGGGAAAAAGAAATCCTTTATTTTTTCGGTAAATGACTATAGCGATCGATATCTCAAAGTATCAATCAAATAGTTTCAGATATATGCTCGTTGGAAAGGTGATATTTTGGACTAAACAAATTCTTTTACTGTTTTTTGTTTGGTCCATTCAGTTGAGAGTTACAATGTGTTAAAATTGGAAGTGAACAAAAAGAAAATTCGGTGCATTTTACTGTTTTTCTTTGATAAAAGGAGAAAATGCAAGCCAGGTAGCTAAAATTGTGAATGACGTTTATGTACCCGATACTGTAGCAGCCAATTACGTGCAGTTTCGGTTTCGTCGATTCCGTTGAGGTTGGCCGTCGTCGGAAATGCCGATAAAATCACAGAAATAATCGAAGTTGACTGGCATATTAGCAGTCGCAGCATCGTCGAGGAGCTAAAGATCGACCATAAAACAATTTTAAACCATTTGCAGAAATCTGGATTCAAAAGGAAACTTGATGTTTGGGCGCCACACTAATTAACAAAAAAAACAAACATGGATGAATTTCTATCTGCGAAGCCTTGGCCAAATAGGAGGAAATCGACCCATTTTTTTAAAGGATGGTGACAAGAAATGGGTCACATACGACAACATTAAGGGAAAACAATCGTGGTTAAAGCGCTTAAGTAGTCCAAACGGTGGCTAAACCAGAACTAACGGCCACGAAGGTTCTATGTATTTTGTGGAACTGGAAAGGAATAATTTATTAGGAGTTACTTCCATATAGCTAAACATTAAATTCGGACCTCTACTGTCAAGAAGTGAACCGTTTGAAGCTAGCTATTAACCAATATTGGCCAACAGAAATGCTGTATTCCATCAGGACACCAGGCCATACACGCCTATAGTTATTTTTCAGAAAGTCGGGGAGCTAGTTGGGAAAGTTTGACGCATTCACCATATAGTTTACTAGCACCAAACGATTACCCTGTTTCTTACATTGCAAAGTTTTCTTGATAAGAAATTGGCATCAAGAGAAGATTGTGGAAATCGATTACTAGAGTTTTTCGTCAATAAGGACCAGGACTTCCATGAGAGAGGCATTATGAAGCTACCTTTAAAATGGCAACAAATTATAGAACATAACTGTATATTTGATCCCACTTGGTAATCCAAAACCTGTTAAATTAAGTCTAAGTTCATGTACAAATAATGGATTTCTTTTTCCTCAACCTAATATATCAATTTTCTGGTATTCGGTCAATTCCGAGTCCATGACTTCAATCCGAATATTTAGGAAATGACTAAATTATATTTTTGTGCAGAATAAAATTTACCCGATTCCCATGGTCAATAAATGTTTGGAAGATAGGAAACGGGAAAACTGCGGGAAAATATTTCGTAGTTTAGAAATGCGATAAGACATATTTAATTTAATACAAAAGTTATTTGTTTTATAATGATGTTAAAATAAGTTTAATATACTGCATTTGCATTATTGCTAACATTATGTTGTACGTTATGTAGTTTTGTTTACAACTGCTAGTATTCAAAGTTATATACCATAATTTATGACATCTAATCTACAAAAATTAAGAAACAAAGATACAAAATGCAATAAAATTTTATTTAGAAATATGCAGTTCAGAGTCAAACATGTTTTCTAATATAAACATTGAAATAAGTACTATATACACAAATTTAAAATACAAATTATATACAAAGGGGACTGCAAGATATAAATAGAAAATCTGATATATAATGAATATAATAAAATGGTGAATACTTTGTTCATAACAGAAATATTAAATTTTATAAGCTTATTTAACATATAAATATGGTAAGAACGCAATAAAAATACAAATCTTTATTTTTCATTTGAATTTTTCATTTTTATTGAACAATATTAATAAGCTTCTGGATACAACATTTTTATATTTTCGATCTTCGCTTTAAAACAGTTATAGGTTACGAAATAGTTTATATCGTAAAACCAATTATATATGTAGGCAGTAACATCAGCAAACAAAACCACTACTCGGTCACATTCTAAAATTCTCCATGCTTATATTATATATAATTTTAAATTCATATTTTCTTTCAAGTCGAAAGCTTTGAAATGTCTGCATAAGAAGCCTTTTTAAATTTAAGAAACTGAATTTCAAATCAACCTTTTAGTCTAAATAACAAACTTGCAAAATAAGGCACATAAAAGATCTATTTTAAATTTGCATTATCATAATATGCATGGAGCAAATTGAAATTACGATAGGTAACTATTTATACATATCTTACAATATGAATAAATAGGGAGTCTCAAACATTCATTTGTAGTTTAATGTTTAACAAATTTTAATAGAAAATTTACCAAAATAAGTGGAAAAGTTGCAAGTGGAATGATTTTGTAAAAATTAAATTATGCTTTAAACAGGTTTGGAAATTTTTTTGAACTCTATATATCCTACTATACATTTATCACATCCATTCAATATATCTCAAAACTATACCGACATTACACAAAATTTAATAAAAATAATTTTTTAAATAAATTCGAGAACGAGTCGTATTTTTCCTTGAAATCTCTTGATAACCATGGTGATCAGTCATGGTGATCAAGAAGTATTTTGTGAAATTCTGATTGGCTTGCCGGCTAAGCCAATCAGATATTTCGAAAAAAATTGCTTATGGCTTGCAAATATTTTCCAAAACCTGAATGACGCAACAAAAGTTTTATTTCATTCATTTGGCTAATTTTTTTTAAATTCCTGCTATTATTCAAAGGATTTATGAATGGATGTAATAAATTTTGAATAAGAAATTATACATAAGTTATAGAAAAAATTCAAATTAAATTTAAAGCTAACCTTAATTTAAGAAATATTAGATGTTAAATTTAAAAGTCATAAAATTAAAGCTTAAATTTAAATATTCTAAGTTTTATATTCATTAAAAATTTAAAGCAGATATTAAATATATAATAACAAAATTCAAATCTTTTTACTTCAAAATACAGATGATTACAGTATTCAAGATATTGAGACTCCATGAATAGCAAAATGTAAAAAAATAAAATTGAACATATTCTATAAATTTCAAAACACTTAAGATTTAAAATTATCAAAACACAATTGAATACAATCATAGGTCAGTTATATAAATTTGAAGTACTAATACAAACTTTGGCGAACAGTTTTGCAGAGCACTGATTTGGAAGAAAATTGCAATCAGATATCTAAAGAAACCATATACATTTTCCATCAATAGAATTATTTTACATGAATTTTCAGATTTCTATATTAGCAATTTGTTAACTGCAAATAGCTATTAAATTAGACAAAATTTTCATGAATTTTGAATGATATTAGTATTATAATAAAGAGGCTTCTCAAACAGAGGAATGGAAAGACTTCAGAAAAGCAAAGAGATCCTCACCCCTTGCACACACACAATGCACAGTATTGGTGTTATTACATGTGACCCCATTTCCAAAGACAGAATTTACCTATGACAAAATGGTATTGGTGCACGGTTTGGCCAACTTGTTATTACCATACAGAACCGCTCGAAAAAATACACTGGCGATACAGAAAGTGTATACCTAAACTGATTAGCAGTACATCGTTCATAATTATTATCGTTCCACTACTTGGAGGAAGAAATGAAACGTCCGAGTTTTAGGATTCTTTAATTACCATCTGAAAGATATGCATTTGAAGTAAATAAACATCTTACATATTGCGAGGCAAGACATAACACTAGGGCTACTAGTTCGCTCTTTACATTTTAGTCATTTTCGGGGAATGTCATTTCTAGGGATGAACGAATGACGCAAATTCGTATTCAACCTTTTTATTAATTCTGTTTTTAAGCCTATTATGCATAGATTACATAGGAAAAGTGGGTAAAAATAAATATATCTGAATGCAGTTTAAGACCTGCAATTCTAAGTTATTTGGAGCAGGTAGACCACAAAATGACGAATTGAAGATGTCGACCATAAAGCTAAGCGACTTTAAAGATACTATATGTTCTATGTTGCTCTGAGCATACAATTAAATTATGCCTCAGAATAATCATTTTCCATTTTAAATAATTTTTAAGATAAAGATAAGAATTTTTTCTTAACATAGTTGAATAAACAATGTTAATTCAAAGCACGGGCCATTTACCAGATTCAAAAGCGAAAAATTAAAATTGGTTCCAAACATTAGGAAAAAAAACATACAACAATCAAGAAATTGAGTACATTTCCCCCTTTCAGATATAGCTGCCGATAAAGTCATTTCTAAATTACTGTCTATTATCCGAGTATGAAAAAAATCAGCATTAAACTCGATAAGCAGAGACAAGACGCAAACAGTTTCCATCCAAACATTAAAGCTCCAAGGATCGTAAAATTATCTCTGAATAAACAATTGCAAACTTTTAATTTCATTGTAGACGTAATTTGCTAACTTAAGAAAAAGCAAGACATGTCAATTGTAAAGTTACCACGAATCTACATAAAGTACGTATAATATAAATATATAAGATCGATTTTTTTTGTTATTGTTCTAGATACTTTTCTAAAATCAAATTTATAACTGAATGTACATATACATCTGGTTAATTTAAGTAAATATAGATATCGTTTTGGTAAAAATAAAAACAATCTCAAACTTCAAACACATTTTGAAAGGCATTAATACAAACACATATTCATCTACAAACCCAGTGAATCTGGTATTACTTGCTCATAAGAACTCAATCTTCAATACTGCTTTCAAGAAGAATTAAACTTCAAAAAGTTAAAATCAAGCTTGAAAATGGTTTCGTAACAAACTCGCACACAAATTTTAGAAAATTCCAACACTCGTTGACCTGCTATGCCAATTGCACGCACATTTCGAGACATTCCATGTTAGTTTCTATAAAAGATTATGGATAGATATGCACTTTATTGCACGTTTCATCTAAAAGTTTGCTCATATTTTGTTTATATCGATGTTCTTTCTCATCTTCACTCACAGACAAGTATAAGAATGTTGTAGAGGTTACAATTACTGCCTTCTCCTTTCTTTAGGTGGCGCTACTAGAGCCACCTATCAAGAGCCATGTTTTTCCATGATTCCTCATTCTGTTCTCTTATGTTGTCCTTGCTTGCCGTGTGTATTTGTTCTATGCCTTGTTCTTCAATATGCTTGTGTTAAATGTTTGTGCCGTGGAACTTAACCCGCTAATAAAAAGTAGTTCCTGAAACTGAACTCATTCTTTCATCCATGGCATAACACATAATAAAGAGTCTCGTCCCTCTACAATGTAAATATTCCAGCAAGTTTGAAAGCCGCTGCCTAAGTATTCTTGTGATGGCTAGACATCCTAGAAAATGTCAATATCCACGGTTTGAAGATTCAGAAACATGCTTCAGTATAATAATAGCCTGAAAAAAAGTCAATAATTTGAATTACTTCAGATAAAACGTTAATACAAAAGTGAAAGAAGCAGTAAGAATTTTTAATGAAACGCGGCCTATTTGAGGGTAACTCACGAATTGATTTTATAATATCGGACGTTTTTATGAAGAATGCAAACTTCTCTGAAGAATTCTGTACCGAGTTTTCTATAACTACATTATTATATGAAGGGAAGGATTTAAGTAAAGGCTAATTTTGTATAGCAGAAATCAATTTCAATAATTGTCATTATCTTAAAAGTGACATTTTAAGTTCATTTAATTAAATGGCGAATTAATCAATTTTTCATACGAGAGAACTTTAGCTTTGATAAAATTCACGACTTATTTGCTGTTAATTTAGGAAGTAGCTATTTAAGTTAGACATAAGGTAAACTAATGGAATTCTAAATTATATATAATCGTTATTTACTACATGTTTACATTCAATTTCAAAGCTTACAAGTTTATTCAAACAAGTTTTTTTTAAACAAAGTTTCTTCCACTTTTCTCGATATTATAATGTAGAACCTTATAAACCCTTTAACTACTAGTTGAGAATATGCATCCTACTAATATTTAAAAAATAGTTTGAATATTTCTCAAAAGATATTTTTGGATTATTTGACCATATCCCAGACCTTGGCTTAAAAACTGTTTAGAAAAAGAAATTTCGGTAAAATTTATCTCATGCAGAGAAAAAAAGTGAAAAAGATAGAAAAATTTGTAGTCTGAAGGTTAAGAAGCAATTCAATACACGATTGAAAGAATGGGAGCTCGGTTTGAGTTCCACAAGATATTAAGTAAACATACCAATCAAGTTTTGAAATGCCTGGAAATAGGGAAATTGAGTTATTCTTCCTTGTTTGAATTTGCTCGACTTGGTAAAACGATGGCTACTTTTTCCGAGGAGAGACGAATTATAAATCCAGAAGCGTTAACTTGCAATCTCATTCTGTCAAGTAATTGTCAGCATTCTGTACGAGGAAAGACACCTGCGGTGATATAAAAATAAGAATTAGTTCTCTCCATACTTTATATACCAAGTCTGGTTATATAAACTTGTTTTGCGATTTTTTTTACAGTTCATATGCTTTTAAATCTAGCTTAGTGTTTTTCTCTTTAACAATGGAGTTTGGCAAGTCGGAGAATAAATATAGATACCGTGTATCAAATTCTTGTCTAAAATTTAAACTCGATTAGCGACATGCAAAAAACAGAAATGCTGTTAAAATCCTTCAACATCATTTGCCGAGAACTGCATGGCAAATGTAAAATATTTACTGTGCGTGTCTAAAATTCATTCGATGTTACTTCGAATAAATTCACATCAAAACGTTTGTTAAATATTTATCAGCTTATTTATAATTCCTATAAAAAAGTTAATTATTGCTGGCCGAATCGTTTCACTAAAGGCATCTATTAACTCATTTGTGAAGGCAAAAATCATTGGAATATTAGAATTCAGACGATCTAAAACCGAAATATCTCCAATTATGAATGTACCTTAATATAGTAACAAAAATGTAATAATTTCCAAATAACTGGAGATACTAAACGTTTATATCATTCAAAAGTAACAACTACTCTAGAAGATCGACATTCTGTAACAGTTTGTGGAAGGTAAAATTCCTCTGTCAGATAACTCTAATGTTGTCCAAGAAATGAGTTTCATACAAATTGACTGGGATATGGTAACCAAGCAGAATGCCCACAATCCACAATATGTATCCTATTTTAATTACAAAAAAAACATTTACTCTGGAACACGAGCAGAATCTATTCAACGACGAATGTAGATTTGATCTAAAAATCGATATCCGCACCAAAATTAGAGTTCGTTTCTCACGTGGGAAACGTCGAGAAGGACTTATTTTTTCCTTCATTAAGAATCAGGATACGATAGTCATAACGCGAGATCGTCGAACAGACAGCCGACTCTTAAGAATCAGTTTTAGCTCAAAGATAAATACTAAATCCTTCAATCGCAATTTTGTTTCTAAGTGCTAACGATTCTATATTTATAAATTCATTCTCTCTTCACTTCGATGTCCGTTGCTGTAAAAATATTCAGTCCATGCAAAGGGTTCCAAGTTTTCAACTATCTTTAACTAGGATACAAGCGTAAGTTACACAAATTACAATACTGCATTTCTAAAATGAATCTTATTACTGTTTTAATGAATAGCTACTTACCATTTACGATCTGATGTCATTTCTGGAGATATGCCATCTGCCAGTCCCAGTGGAATGGCTTGAATCCCTTAAGATTGAGCTGATAAAGCAGAAATTTTCGACATGAGAAGATGCGTGTTGCGAGATGAGCCATGAAGATGACCGGGTAGTACAATTTCCAGCCTGCAACATCTTTCTTGGCAACAACATTATTATTTCAAATAGCATCTCGCGCAATCTCGTCGATATTATTCCCGGCTTTAGTAAACAAATGTATGTAGAGGGTAGAATTCTCTGCTCGAAAACCGTTCAATGGGATACTTGGAGAAAGTATAGTTTATTAAAACTTGCAGAATCCTATTCCATTGATTGCAAAGTTTTCTAAAAGGCTAAGACGACTTTTAAGGGAAATTAATATAGAAAGCTGAACAAAAAATATAACCAAACATTAAAATAAAACTAAAAAAGGAGAGTCCATGGAACAGAAAGAGCAACCGGTATTTTTTGGTGGGTTGGCTTATGAAATTTAAGAAAATAAGGATCAACGTTTGAACATGCCTATAATAATCAGTCGTGTCAAAAGGACGT
Organism: Argiope aurantia; assembly: GCA_026543865.1. Classification (NCBI taxonomy): domain Eukaryota; kingdom Metazoa; phylum Arthropoda; class Arachnida; order Araneae; family Araneidae; genus Argiope; species Argiope aurantia. The sequence continues at coordinate 11,363 of JAPMOR010118289.1, forward strand.
TTTATAAAAAGATTAAAGAATGGATTTTTAATGATTTATTCAGTGGTTTTCGAAAAGATTTTAAACAAATTCTAATTCTAAATTAAATTTTAGCCAAATTCTTTTAAGTCTATAAAAATTTAGTGTTGCAAAATGATAAATCCGAGACAGAATTAGGAGTTAAGGATATTGGCAAAAACAGTAAAAAAAACATTGGATACCTAACAAAACTATATTTTTATGAGATGAATGCTTTCGAGGAAATATGTTTAAAGGAGAAGTGTATTGGCTGTAATATGTTACATGTACATAATATATGTCGATTGTCTATAGTATGTTTAAATGCCTTATGTGAAGATATTTCGAATAATTGAAAAAAATGGTATATTGATTTGACGAAACCAAAGAATAGGTAAAAAGCATTGAACAAGAAAAAGGTATAAGAATTAGATTAAATACGGTGACTGGAGTTAGTACTTAGTTATCCAAAAATTAAAATATTTCCTGCTAATTTAATTTAAATGAGCTGTTTGTCGAACTCAAATGTGCATCTGACTAAAAAGGCTTAGATTATTTTTGATTATTCAAAATTTTGTGATCTATGGAAATTTAGGAGCATATTAAAGAATATTGTAAAAAAATTGAAGAAGAATAACCTTAAACAAAGCAAAATTGATAAAAATTTGAAAGACAATCGTAAAACGCATTATTTTCCTCGGCCGATAAAATAGTGCTAATATGCCAGAAGTCCTTTATAGTCAATCGTTCTCAGTTTAAAATATTTACACTAGGCTCTTACATCACTTCAACGCTTATAAAGATTTATATCGAGTTCAAAAGGCTATACTTCTAACATGCAAAAATTATTTACTTCTGTAAATATTTTTTTCATATTTTTTCCCCAGAATATTGCCAACCTCTGTACTGCAAGATGTTATTCAGATGCGATTCCAATATCAAACCTTAAATTCAAGTATCAATTTCTTTTGAATGCAATTGCTACTCTCTAAATGGATTCAATTCCAAAAATTGAATCATTCAATTAAATCAATCGTAATTTACGTTATTCTTAAGGGGTATAATAATGCTTAATTACCCAAATTGCTCCAATAATACAATTAAAATCCATTTTTGAACACCCTGCCGATTATTTACCACCGAAAAGCATTCGTATTTTATTTACATTTTTATAATCTTTGTTCTTATGTCCATATGAAATATAAGAAATAGTTAATTCATTACTAAGCTAATAATTTATTGCTATTAATTTTACTCCTTTAATTTACAGTGATATATACAAATGTTTAATGCCTTTGCTTTAAAAATATAACCTGTGAATAATAGAAAATGTTTCTCTTTCTTTGTAACTCTAGGAGTGTTTTCAATGAAAATATATCAGCTTGGTTCAGCAAAATCCGAATTAAAGAAAAATATCCTAGTCACTATCAAGGGACATATTTAACCTAAGAATTAACACTCAGCCTAAATTTCTGGAAAGAATGCAAAATATCACTTGGCTAATATGCAGCATTTACTCTGAAGACTGGTATTTTTAAAGGAAGACCAATTTCAATGCAAAACGCCACTCATTAAAAACAGGGGAAACATTTAACATTCACGCCGAATAGACATGCTTTTTTTGTGATAATTCAAAATACTGTTAATAAAAGACAGATAATCAGATATTAAAGTTTTGAGAACACATTCAAATATGAATTAAAATGTTGCATTGGTTAACATTTATTATCCGACAGAATTTATAATTTAAAATTTTATGATTGAGAGTTTGAGAATTAAAAATTACCAGCAGTCTGAATCGATGTTTCCTTTGCATGTCATTTAATTGGCCACTACACTTCGGTTTTATATCTTTCAAATTGATTGAAAAACGATTTTTTAACCCTTCGAGCTTTATCAGAATACTGCTAATGGTACTTACAAGATTTGAAAGCATTCATTTGAACAGTCCAGTGTATGTTTATATTAGATAATATTACACATCAATAACTTCTTTCAACCGCCTTAACTATCAATTATTAATTTCTCAAAAAAAATACCCATTAACTGAAGTCTGCACTATTGGAGTTTATTAGAATAATCATAATTTCAACAGGTTAATTATGTTATTCTATCTTTTAATAATATTCTTGAAGTGGTGGAAAGTGCGGATCTTCTGTCAAAGTGTAACTTAAATTAAAAAAAATGTCTTATTATCCTAAAACCGAATGGAGTTTAATTTACATTATTTGAAAGAAATTATAAAACAATTATCTAAAGATTTTTCGAATTCAAGTTTCTTAAATATTTTTGAATAAGCGATATCACTTTTTGAAAAGAAAAAAAAAGCTTAATCTAGTCTTTCAACATATTTAAATGTTAAATCTATTAAAAATTTATTGAAAAGGTAATATCTGGGAGAAAGCGACTTATCGAACAAAAGTAATTAAAAAATCACTGCAGTTCTTAAATATAAATTCTGATATGCTTTTTCTATGAAAAGAATTCAAGCAAAATGCACGCCCAGGTTTTACGATTCTAGCTATGTAAGTGTACACAGCAAAGAACAGGATTTTTGATCATTACTTCTTGAATCTGCTTTCTACTTATTTATTGAGAAAATCGTTCAAGGAACCAAGTCATTCGTATGTACAGCTCTATGAAGTTATTCAAGCACAGTTAATCCGTTGAAATAACCTAAAAAGCTATCCTAAATTTTGAAAATAAACACTTTCTTGTATATAATTATTCACATCTTGTTCCTTGATTACATTCCAATCTACTTCGATATTATGGATAAATTAAGAAAACACACAGAAGAGTTATTGCTTAACTATTCTGAAACGTAGAAGCGAATAGGAAATAGGAATTTTTAAAAATACAAGTAAGAGATTCTAATGGAGTTTTGAAAAATAAAATCTAAACAGAGTTTTGAAAAATGAAATCTTGTCAAAATTACGCTTTCAAATTCCTGTCAAAACAAGACTTTCTGTAAACTGTATTCAACTAAACAAATCCATGGTAAATATTATAACCAGGGAAAATGTACAAGTGAATTAATTTCATTTCCTGAGAAGACCCAATAGGTGACATTATGTATGAACAGCTGGTCATCAACTTGGAATACGCCCTTTTCAATTAGACATGCTCTGGTCTAGTCTATACTAAATAAGCATATTACATGCTAATAGACTACTGATCTCTCACAACATGAGAAATTTCCTCACTTTCATCCTCGAATTGCTTCCTCCCCGATTCGGAAACTACAATTACTACACTCATAAAAAAAATCAGTGATCTTCATTCACTCTTTGAAATTAAGCATAGATAAATCCTTCACTATCTGTACAAATATTTATAAATGCTTATTTGTTACAATAAAATTATTATAAATTTATATCGCTCCACAACGACAACCATTTCTCCTTATCCAGCATGTACAATCCTCAACGACCCACATCATTCGCCTCTCAGAAACACTCACTATTGAAATACAAAACTTCACACACACTTCCAAAAAAAATCACTCCCAACAGCATCTGAAATTGTTCACACGTTTGTTACACTTTCCAAGACGATTTACATTCTTACTCCGCTGTTTACTCTTCAATAAAAATACTCTTCACTCATACCCAACTCTGAACTATGGCAATTTTTTTTGTTACACAAACACAGTTTCACAACCCCCACCATTCATTTCCCACACACAACCCTTCACATACACACGCAAAAAACCCCTCTTTACTCATTTCCCACACACAACCCTTCACATACACACGCAAAAAACCCCTCTTTACTCATTTCCCACACACAGCTCTTCAAGTAAACTCTCGATTTATTTCTACACACTCAACTTCCACCGGAATGATCCATACAGACCTTAGTTCAATACGACTCGCACTGTACCCATTTTCAAGACACATTCCATTTCTTTCTCTGCACAATTTCAATGGCCAATATTGTTCATCCCTTACTCAGTCATCAGTCTTGATTAATCCTCACATCCATTTTCCACATACTTCACTAAACGTTTCACAGAACTCACGATTTAGTACACGATTCGCATTCCCCCATTCAACCTCGCGATACACACTACCGAAGAAACATCGCATACGATCTACATGGGTGCAGTTTAATTTAATGCCCTCCTAATATTAAATATAAATGTGATAAAACACACCCGTCAAGATGGGTCGCTTAGTTCAGAAGAATAACTCTCCAAACTATAAATCCAGACTGGCAGTATACGTTTGAATATCTCGAGTATTGGATAGTTTTATCTTATTAGATCCCAAAAAATTGAAATTGCATGCTGTTTGAATACACTTCTCAGCTAAGCCATTGGCCAAAAACCTAAATCTAAGGGTATGCCAATTTACGATAAGTCGCTTTTTCCCAATATCAGTCTATTTATGAAAATTAAGCAAAAAGTTAAAAATCCATTCAAATGAGGAGCTATTCATCATAAACTTGATACTCGCAGTTAATGTCGAAGGAGTAAAGTTATCGAGTTCCAATTATTTAAATGAAAACATGAATTAAATGTAACTTTCAATATATTGAATGTAAATAAAAACTGCAACAAAGGTACTTGAGATCTACTTAAAGGGATAATGCTAAAATTGTGTAAATTGATAATTTCCAAAATTTTTAAGATTATCAAAGCTTTCTGTATTTACCACCGTTTCTTTCATTACCATAAGACCTGCCATCTATCGGACTATTCAACTACTCTGGAATGCAGAAGTATAAGATGATAAACAGATAATTTCAAACGAAGCCATTATTACTCGAAAATTCGCAATATTATAGAATAGTTGGAAGATGTCGAAATATAACCAAATGGTATTTAATTTTTCACTTGATATTTTAATGAAATTATTTGAAACCTTGTAGATATCATTAAAAATTTGTACCTTTAATTTTGTAAAAACTCTGATGAGAATTTAAATACTTCACAAGATTTATAAGCAACGATAAACATTAAAACAATTTTACTCATTTGAATGAATGTAAATAAGCTTCATATTTTCCCCAGATGTTCTGAAAGACACTTAAACACTACCTTGTGTCACTGTCAGTTTGTATTTCTAGTCCATAATCCATCCTAATCATACACTTTCAGTATATTGCATATAGTTTCACACATTTAGAAAAACCAAATTTGAACATTTACTGACTGCAAGTGAAATGGTGTTTGAAGATACATTGTTCAATTTATAAGAATTATCGCATTACCCCTTGAGAAATTCCATAATATCCAATTGGTAGTATTGAAAGATTCTTCTGACATTTAATATATTTAAAGTACACATTTATATGCGAAGGAAACGGGGAATTTAGATTTCGATAGACATCCTCTATATTCATTTCAAAAACACTTTACAGATTCGAAATAGTATTTATGTGAAGGAGAAAGCCTCTGAACTGCTACATCAAAAGGAATACATTTTTATAGCATCGATATATACGTATCACTGTTGAATATCTTGTTTCGCTTTTATAGGAAGGGAAGTTGGGAAAAGTTAGCGGAATGCAAAATAGCAAAATTTGTATATGGAGATTATCAAAAGCATTTTGAGAGATAAGATTACATGTGCTCATATTTAAAATTTATCAAAATTTATATAAATCTGGGACAGATCAAACTGGTTTGAATTTACCAGGCTGTAAAGAATTAGTTTGCTAGAACGTTTTCTAATCTCAATTAAAATTCATATTTTAAAAGTTGATGGAATTCGTGTCGTTTGTAAAATTTCCAATAATGAAGTGTTTTGATTTGAAATGTTATAATATTTCGCACCATTGAGAAATAGTCATTTGAATTTTTCCCAACATTCTTTTAGACTAAAGCTGATTTCTTGATCAATGTTAAAAGTATTCGAAATTGTATCTATTTTAATCTGATACAACATTTATTAGAAATACGACTAAAAAAATTTATGCTTAAACTTTAATGCAATAATAATACAACTTAGATAAATACATCATTAGAAGAATTTTGGAACGTTTCTTCTTTTTACGCCTAACGTGGCAAACTGCACTCCATGTATTAGCCGCTTACATTTGTATTCATGATATTTGAATTCATTTGTGCAATTTGAAATAAATCAATATTATTTAATCCAAATATCACTATAATCTGGTTTTAATTGTAGCATAATGTATTTGATCAGAAAAGATTAATGTTATTTGAGATAGCAAAATTCTTACTTAGAAATTGTATATTTTAATAATTGGCATCTTTTAAACATTAGAAAATGCAACAATCGAAAATAAGACATTATCCTGGCTTATAAATGTTTGCGAGTGACAGTTTTGCAGCATTGGCATGCATCAAATAAATTTCAAATTTATTAATGAACTTTTAGTTTGTATTTGAAACCAAAGAAATTAAGCAAGATGGTAATTAAAACTTGTGCTTAGAAGACGATTTCCAATTCAATTAATATAACTCGGGCAAAATGATTTTGGTTTTTCTACATAAGCTTACTAATAAGTTCCAAAAAAAAAATAAGTGATGCTGTGAGAATAGAAATTGAATTAAATTAGTTCGAGTGGATTAAATTGCATGAAATTTTAGTAAAATTTCCGAAACCATTCGATTTTGATTAAAGATTTTTTTTCGTTTACCTATAGCTATGGCAAGTTCGAATTCCATGGACATTCCTTTTATTTAAAAGTTTAAGCTTTCTTTATTATCTTTAAATGATATTAGGTATTAGTGTTTAAAATGGTTCAAACAATTAAACATTATGCTAAATCTCCAAATAAACCAGACAAACAGTATCTATTCATAGTATATAATACTTGCTGAGATCCATTTCAATTAAAAGCATCAAATAATGTACATCACCAGTAAATAAAAGTTCCTCCGAAGCTAGAGTTTGAAGACGATGACGGCAGGCGGATTGGGAATGGTTCATACATAACACCTCTGTATAGTACCGGCAAAGGATGTAGGTATCAGTGTCCACACCACATGGCTTTTCAAAAATTTTGGAGCTGAAATAAGAAAATTTTAATTTACCAAATACCGAATGCATAGAACACTTATTTTTACTTTCTATTTAAACTAGAATGATGCATCTGATACAAGTTGAGATGTATATGAAATTGATAATATGAGTTTAATGTAAATAATTAATAAAACAAAAACTTCTTAACAGTTAATTCGATTTCACTGATCCATTCTGGGATCACGATCTTTCATTTCCTGTCGCTCCCTCAACAGCCATTTTCGAAAAAAATCTCGAAAGCACTACTTTCTATTCAATTTTTCTGTGCAAAAAGCAAGCAAAAGCTAGTCCCCACCGCAAACCTGTTTCGCCAATTTCACGACTCCTAGATACTTAACCAATGGTTGCCTACCAGCAAACAATTTCCAGTTTCGTGAAATACAACCTTGATAGAGACCTCCGTTTCAATAACAAACAATTTCTTCGATTTTTATTTGTAGTTAATTTCAATAGTCCATATCTATTGTGCAAATATAATTTCAAAGAAGCCTTACATCTGTAAGGATAATATGAAGTTCCTCAAAGTTTATTCACATGACTGAATTAATCGAGGAGGGGGGGGGGGCGGTAATTTCTAAATAATGAAATTATCGATAACTTTTCTCACATAATGTATCAGACTTCTGTTTTAAATATATAAATCAATATAAACAAAGGATAGGGGCATTAAATTTAGCAGGCATACCAGAATATTTTCTAACGGTAATAAGAACAGGACTTTAGTACTAAAATAATGCTAACCCATTTTTTCCAAAAATCAGAAGGTTATTACTCAAAATACAGTGCCAATATATTCATTATTTCGAATGACAAGTCATGAATGACCATTCAGAATGGAAAACCCCAATTCAACTCGCTTTCCATCTGAGAAGTTCCGTTGTTAAGAGAATGATCTGAAAGTTGATTTTAAGATAAAGAATTGTCAAATTTTGTAATTCGATGCACTGTTGTTGTGTTGTGACTTGCAGCTCTTTACAAGCTCGCTGACAATTATCTGTCAGTAATTTAAGCCGAGTGAGCGTCTCTTGTTTTTTTTCAGTAAAGCCAACTAGGGCCAAGAATACGGCTTAACTACTTCATGCGTCACATTCGGTTGTACAACCCTCTTTTTGCAAGGGGGAAGCACATTCACACACCTCACAGATAGAACACAAAAGAACGACCATAGCCGAACCGGGACTCGAACTCCAGACGCCCAGATCACTGGGAAGACGAACTACCCTTATGCCAGGATGCCGGCAGTCCGAGCCCCTTTCAATACAAGAGGTTAAGTAAATGAACAGTTTAGTTGGCATACAATAGTACTACAGATTAACCTCGATAATCAGTAGTGAAAAGATTTTTCGATTTGCTTTCACTAACTAGTAACTAATTAGAAGCAGTTAAAATTCTTGCATTATGTTATCCGCTATTATCAATATCTACAATTGATAAGTTTATTACAGTGACATGACTACAATAGTTGATAAACATGAATAAGAATAATATGTATATTGTTTCTCCAAAAGAATGAATTCGATAAATTTCTTTGAATTAAATTTATAAATCAACTAATGATTTTCTGCTTCTAAAATTTTATATTTAAACGAGTATTTACCAATTTTAAGAGCAAAACTACGGTTGCATGGAAGTATGCATTGTAACACAAAATCGTGATCATTTTATACGTCAAAACTAAATGAACCAGAAATCAAATTTTATATTTGCGATATATATTGCATCTATTTACTGATTAAAATGACTGAGACTTACAGTACTTTAAAAATTTCTTAAAACATGAATAAACTGTACTTACTTCCATATTATTCAGGTTGCTATCCAAAGTATATGTGTTAATTATTTCCAACTGTCTTGCCAGGACGAATCTTAAAATAACTCTCAAAGTGTCAAAAGCTCTTTAACAAAGTTAAAGAAAACTGGGACATCTCTCAAATTTGTCAAAGAATACTAGAAAACGGTTCTTAAAAATCTTACAATCTTCCCGAGATGAACAGTTTAAGAAATTGGATTGAACTGCATTCGTGATATAACTGAGAAAATTCTAGAATTATTTTACATCATTTATTTACTAAGATAGACAAAGACTTATAGTGTTGCCGAAAGGAGAAAAAAGATCATCTGTTCTAATTTTCTTAAATACAACACATACGAGAATTAATCATAATGATAACTTGGATCGGATTTGGTATTTTTGAATTCTTGTATTAGAGTAAGGGCATGAAGAGAAAAAATATTCTTTTCATTATCTAAATGCAAAACATTTCGTTATGATTCTGCTTTTACCATTCGAAGATAGTTGATAGACCTTTCGATTAATGTAACATTTCAAGGCTACCCGATGGTTACTTGGGATTGGCATTGCGATGTTGAATCGAGTCGCTTTTTGTCATCACACTACTTTTCGAGATTCCCGGAACACAATTCGATACCTTGTTAAATATGTACCAATATATGCGCGTTCAGATCTTTTGACCACTTTAATGTGCGTCAGATCTTTTGTGATCAGTATCAGGAATCCCCCTCTCATTCTTTTACGTGGCCTGGTGGTAAGGTCTCGGCTTCGCAACCGGAGGGTTTCAGCTTCGAGACCCGATTCCACCGAAGAACCGTCGTGTAAGGGGGTCTGTTGCACGTTAAATCCGTCATGACAAGACGTTCTCCCGCTGGTGTGGTGTGGTGTGGAGAGGGGAGTGCCAGCTCAGGTGTCGTCCTCGTCATCTGACCGCGGTTCAAAATGACGAGGTCCGTCCCAAAATAGCCCAAGTGTTGCTTCAAACGGGCCTTTAATATAACTAACTAAACTAAACTCATTCTTTTACTGCGAAGTGCAGACTACCCTACCAAGACATTGTGTCGGCTGATTCGAATCCAGAAAGAACATCTGAAATCTCTTGTGGGAACTAAAGATTCAAAATATAATTTTTTCAATGTTTTTCAATGATTAATTCTCGAAGATATTGCATTTTTCTATTAGAAATTAATGTTCGAAAAATCATGCCTTCGTTTTATTCTAATATTTATTGAATAAAAAAAATATTTCCATGTGGTTATTTTTATTTATTATTTCGCCTGGGGTTATGATAAATAAAAATGAGTGTGGGTAAGAGGGTGGTTTTGTTTTCAAAAGTCATTACTTTTGGCAAATTAGATTCGTTTGTTGAAATAAAATTCATACTCGTTTGAAGAAATAGTCCAAGCGGGATGATGTGATTCCATGCTTACTTTGGAGCGAAATGATCACTGTCAATATATATAAAGGAAGTCGATATGTTTCGTTTGAGTAGTAAATTAATCCTTTCTAAGGCCGTGGGAAGTATGCTTCTTACCAAATTTATCAATCTTTGTATGAAATTATGTAGGTTGGCATAAGTTCTGACAAATTTTTTTTGAAATACAGAAACTTAAATGCTTCAGTTCTTTATCTCGCACAAAATGATGTGTCTTGATTTGTTACTTAATGATTAATTAACCAAATTAATTAATTAATTAATCAAATTAAATTTATCTAATAAGCTAAATGAATCCCTTTTCTTATTCTAATTTCAAGCCTAAAAATATTTTAACATAATATGACTAGAAAAAAATGGTGATTTAAAGGGTTAAACTAAAAATATCTGATTTCAAGTCCAGAATTTTGAATATGGTAAAAGCAATGTCTTTTTAAAAAATCTTTAAGCGGTTGAAAATTTTCAAAAGAGGTTATCATTCCTTTTAAAGTATGACAAATGAAATATGAATTTTTTAATATGAATTTGTTACAGGATAATATTTCTAGTTCACTTATGCAACTTGTTGAAAGATAAAACCTGTACCTTCTGTTTTTGAAAAGGTTCAAGATGTTGAAACGATTATATTCTATTTACGAAAGTTATTTCACTTATTTCCATTTAATACAATTCACATTTTTTTTTCGCCATACATTTTAAAAATACTTAAATAATTTATTGTTACATATATATTACCCACTAATATAGTATTAATTTCGTAGATAATGAATGAAAAAAATTGTTTAATTTGAAAGAACAATTAAGTGGACATTACGCATTGCGTGTTTAATCTTGTACCCATTTTTTGTTTTCTCGTAAACGAAGTATACAAAAAAAATATTGTAATCTTCACGAATTTCAAATTCAAAATTTTTATTCAGATTTCCCTTCTCGCTTCAGATTTCCCTGAATCTGAAAAATATGTTTTCGTATTATATTGTTTGTCTGTCCATCCGTTGTGAAAATTTGGAAATAGATGAATGAAATTTAGTACATGATTTCTGCTCCAAATTTGTGGATTTCTACAAATTTTGGATGAAATCCATGCAAAGGAAAGTATATCTTTTTGTCTATCCGGATATAAGTTAAAACAATAACTATAAAACGAATAAAGCGAGTTGAATAACATTTAACACGCAAAATTTATCTAAAGTGTAATGCATCAATTAAAACAAATTCTTCAAGGAGTTGACCATCTGTCTGTTCGTACTTTTCCATGTATGTGAACGCTGTAACCGAGAAACGCAGTAACTGCAATGAATGAAATTTGGTTCACAATTTTAGCATCCTAAAGAAACGTGCATTTCAATTTTGTCTTATTAAATAGGAAAAAAAGGCATCTTAACTACACATTCATTTTTTTTTATATTTGTATATTAAACGCAAGATTATTCGTCAAATATCGCACTTTAATAGATATTTAGTTATTTTCTTTCATCAATGGTATGCGGGTAATAATGCACTAATAGTTTTATTAAAGAATATGTGAGAAAACTTCTAGGTGACCAGTTTCCTTCATTATCAACAATTTCAAAATTTGGAACTTTAATTTGGGATTTGTTGTGGTTAAAACTTTATGTGCAACGCACTATTTTCATTTCATTTATCGACACATATCGATTTGTTAATGTTTGTCAATCGATGCTTTCAATTTGTGTCTAGTGACATTTGTAGAAGCAGTTTTATTTTCATGCACGAGTCTTCTCTATTATATTATGCAAATTTTATGCCTTACATTGTTTTTTGCCCGAAACTATTACGGCAAATAATATTTGATTTTTGATGAAATGCAGCTTTTTTCTTTTTCTTTTTTTCAGAGTTTAAAATGTCTAAAGATTTTGTATGAAAAAAAAATTAGAAGTCAAAACGGAACAGAAATGTTTTTTGATTATTTTTATGTAATATTCATTGCATAGTTATGCTAATATTTAATATATTACTACTAATTTATTAAACTAATAGTAATATCTTAAATATCACTATTAATGTAACATTATATTATATTTATTTCATAAAAAATATTATTTTATAGCAAAAAAAACCCTTAATAATAAAATATATATTCAATTCCAAAAATAGCAATCGGTGGAAAAAGAAGATAAAATAGTAGCTCGTTTATCTGACTTTATAATACGCAGTGATGTATTGATGGATGGAGGGGGCAAGGGGTTATATAAATTCTCCTGGTATCATCAAAAAAAAATGAAACAGTTGTGTGTTTATATCATTTATTGAAATTAAAATATCAGGAAGGGACGAAAGAATGATCTTATGTTTCGGATGCTGAAACAATTATATTAAACGTCATGAGGCTGTTATCCTTGCTAGGCTACTGTAATGCCAGTTACAAAAGAGGGACAAAAATAATGTCTTGTTTTGGAAGCTATTTAAACTTGCGTTGAGCTACGCGAAAATATTTTACTTAAAATCTTATTTCTAACAAACCTTATTGTTCGAAATTCAACACTGTACAATCTAGCTCTAAAATCAATATGGAGCAATAAAATGATGTAGTATAGATCTTTAAGGGACATAGACTGACATATTTGAATTGGGGGGGGGGGGGAGATAAGCACCATGGGAATAAAATAATGATGCTTATTTCTTCTCTTAAAGTACATTACCCAAGAAGATCGAATAAATATTATGTTCCAGGTATCGTTTACGCTTTCCTCCCCACTACACAATGCTGCATCAAATTTCGAACTTTGGATTAAATATTTGGCAGCAAATATTAAATTCTATCTTCTTGAACCTATCTATATCTAACTTTAAATATATTGATACTTGCTTTGTCATCACATATCATTTTGGTGTGATTCAAAACGTTTGTTGAATATTTTTAGAAATATTTCATAAAAATATTTAACCAATATTAAGAAAATAATGCACTGGTCCTATAAAATTAAATATATGTTTATTATGCTATTAATATGTTGGAAATTTCCTTGAAACAATTTCATCCATCCAAATACAACATTTTGTGACATATTTTAATTTTTTAGCATATTATCATTTATTAAATTTCTTTTTTATCATAAAAGAAGGATAATCTAAACCAATCGTATACTGTTATTTTAATCAGTGAAGTTATATTGTCAGTAAATTTTGAAGTAAATAAGACTTGAATAATTTTATATAAAAATTTGCTCATAAATGTCAGGATCAAGCTAGTGCAGCGAAGATTTAGAACTTAAATATCATAATCATTTAATGATGGGCCGGCGTCCTCGCATAGGGGTAGCGCGTTTTCCCCATGACCTGCGTGTCCCGGTTCGGGCATGGTTGTTCTCTTCCTTATGTTCTCTCTGTGAGGTGCGTGAATGACACCCTCCCCCTCTGTAAAAAGGGATTGTGCAAGCGATTGTGTGTGTGCTATCTTCATTTGAGCTAGAAGTCAGACTTCTGCCCTCGGGTGCTCAGGGGTCTTTACCCTTAGAACCTACTGCGCAAAAATTTGGCTTAAATAGTCCCACGACAAAAAAAAAAATGATAGAATGCAAAATTTTTATTGTAGAAATATTGGATTAATGACAATTAAATATTTCAGGGGTCATTGATCTAGAAACGAGACAAGCAGTCATTGTGCGATTATTTACTATTTAGTCTCCAATTCTAAGGGCTTTGTATGTAAAGCGTTTGTTCCTTGTTCCACAAATGATAGATTTTGTATTAGGCTGTACGCATTACTGTTCATGTCCAGACTACTGAGGCAGTCTGATTGCTCACAAATCTTGAAGTATGGTATGCTGCCAAAATCTCCTATCGCTATCGAGAGCTGTGATTGTATATCAAAAGGTAAGCTTTACCACAGCTGATCCGCAACCACCAATAATGACCAGTAATTGCGGATCAGCTCATTAAAAAAATCTTTTAAAAACTTGTTTTATCAAAGCCTATTTTTTTACACAGTACTCTGGGAGATTATTTTTATTATTGCTATAAAAATGTCAGATCTCTTAGAAGTTGGGGGAAAAAGTAAATCAAACAAGTTTCAATCTCACATTTTTAACGTCAGTTTCTATCATGATTTTATCGGAATTCATTTTTATTACTAATATCACATTACCAGATTGTTTAAACTTTGGTTTTCCAAAATGTTTAGATGTAAAGAAAAAGGGTAGCAGATGAGTTCAAAATCCTTCTTTCTCCCCTCGCTAGCACCTCCGCCGAAGGGATTCAAATATGGAGATAAGAAACTTTCGTTTGGTGGTTGATTTTAGCTTCTCTATTGGATTTAGTAACGGAATAAAATCGCTTTTACACTGATAACAGAACATACCTCGAACGGTAGGGGTTGTATTGTAGCCAGAGATGGCCATTAGAACTCAGCTATAGTTCCCATCTCCTAAATATCGAACAATGCCATCCTTAAAAATAAATCAATTTATCTTTACAGTAATGATAAGGCATAAAATACTTTCATAACTTTCATAACAACAATTGTAGTAAGGTTTCCTAAATAAATTCTTACAAATATTTATTTTTTTTTCTATTTGCTTGCCGCAATTTAATTAGTTTTGGGAAACATACTGCAAGTGATCATGCCATGAAATTATTAAAATCAGCATCTTGGATTTATCTTTTCTAATATATGAGAAATGCAATGAAATTGTGTTAAAATCGTCAAAAAGTTCCATCTCTAAATTAGAATTATTCTGCTTATTTTAGAATGTTTTAAGGCTGATTATTATTTTTTTTTATTTCTAAAAGAAAAAAAATTGTATGGAAACTAAATTGGTTCGATTGAAAAAATATTAATTTGAATTTCAAATAAGAAAAATAATTTTTGTTTTATAATATTTTTGGAACTTATAGAAAACTCAAAGTGATTTTACTAGATTTAGAACTTACTAAACTTAGTAAAATTTAGTCCTTATTAATTTTAATAGGTTAATTTTTTTAAATCGTTCAAAGAATAAATTCCACTTCCCAAAGTATAATTATAACAAAAACTGGCAGCACTTTTTTTGTAATAATGAATTCAGCATTCTATCTTTGAAATTGCCAACAGACAAGTACTTACATATGTACGCATTCATTTTTATTATTAATTTGAAATACCAAAAGTAAATCTTATTTGAAGTGCCGATATTAAATATTAATTATTATTCACCAAAAATATTTTGAAGGACTCTTACCTTAAATATATCTCATAATTCATTATTAAAGATATCTTTAAAATTTTTAAACTGTTGTTTCTCAAATATACTGACAGATGGTGAAACACATATGAAATGGAAATTCAATCACAATTAAATTAATAATCGATATTTCATTTCTAAAATAATTGAACATTGTATTTTTATTGGGGACACATAAATAGTAATAAAATATAGGAAGGTTATAATGAATGAAACTCTTCTATGAATTTCCATCTTTACAAACATGAAACATTTAAGTTTAATAAAAAGGAGCAAAGAAAAAAAGATTAAACAAAATATGAGTTTTTTTTAATACGCTGTATTTATATAAAAACGGATTTCGAAGGCAGCAAAGGCGCTTCTTTAAACTACAACAAACAAAAAGATCTATAAATAACTGTTTATAAATATTATTAAGTTGAGCAAATGGTGAGTAGAATAAAAGGAAGGTAATATAGAATCTTCAGCAAAAAATGTATACACGAACATGAGGAACGAAAAGAAGACATATTATTAGTTAAAATAGATGGAAAAAGGTAGGTAAAGTATTTTTATTGTTTCTTTACTACAACAAGAAGTGTACACTATTCGAATTCACAGCAGAAAAGGGATTATTTAGAATGGCATATAGAAAGAGAAACACAGGAAAGATTTTTTTTTTAAATTAGCAAGGATATTTCAAGTTAGCCAAAGGGAAAGGATATCTGGAGTATCAGTTTCTTCTCTATTTATTCAAGCCTAGGTTGCTTATTCGTTAGTTGTAAAAAGAAATATATCAACATTTATTCGAGTAGCAAAGAATTTTAGACTATATAATAGATGATAACAGTTAATAAAAGATATTACTTCAAGTCTGGATCAGGATCAAAATATCGATAAATCGATATCTAAATCCAAAAATCAATTTAGTTCATTTAAATGTAATTTTTAACGAGATATTATACATTAGTGATAAATGGTCTTAATTACTAATTCGCAAGAATTATTCTCTAATAATTATCCTAACGCGGCCAGAGAAATGGATCAAAATGACTCTGTTGTTATTTTTATTTTATTTTATTTTATTTATTTATTTATTTATTTTGTCTTTTATAAATTGGAATTTATTTTGGAAATACAATACATTCTGCAAATCATATAAACAAAAAAATTCAAAAATATTAATATTAAAAATGTTAAATGTTATAATATTAAATATTGTAAAGGTGTTATAAGAAAAAACTTAAATAATCTTTTAATGAGTATTTACTTCACTTAGATATCAGGGAATTAAACTAATGTTAATAACTTTTAGACTTTAACAAATAAAAAATAAAGAATGAAATATTTTAAAATATTATTTTGCGAATATTTCTTTATTCTTTTTGCATTATTCAAATTAAAAACAGTTTCAGAGATATGGAGTCCATAACTTCGTAAATAACAACAACAAAAAAATAACTCGGTTATACGCATGTGTTCATACTTAAACTTTTGCCAACATACTACTGAAAGAACAACTTGAAGGTACTGAGGAGATGATTGTATCCATGAATAAAATACCACGTGATAATCAGAGCTAACTCGAAGTTATTTTGACGCCCGTCTTCAGTTACGGGTTATAATAAATTTTGATGAATAAAAATATTTGTAAAAGATTCAAATTAACGATTAGGAAATTCATTTTTTTTTTTTTTTTTTTTTGAAAAAGAAGGAAAATGATAAATAATATTCATAGAAAAGAAAGCAATAAACAAAGCAAAATAAGCCAATAAATAACCACTTACTAAGGTAATATACCTGTTAATCTTTTATTATTGCTTTAAAAATGTTTAGCTGCATTTTTATTGGTTATTATTAAAATGGTGATGGAAATGGGCATCCACCTAAAGAGAAAGAAGGATATCAACTTCATGCCAGAAGCACGCACGCAAAAAAAGTATGAGTCATAAAGAAAGGGATTGACCGTGTCGGGATTATGTCTATATATCTAAACATCTAAGCAGTCTTTCTCCTTGCAACTAAACGAAACAGCAACATTATGTATTCTATATATTCAAGCAGAGCAATGAGAGATAAGCCTAACCATAATCCTAAATGCCCTCCTAAATGAGCGTATAATTCAGAATCCGAAAACATAGCTTTTTGTGCATATATCGTGTGATATAGATTTCCATAAAATATTTTCAACTTGATTCTTGATTCCGTTGGAGAATATTCAGTAGATTTTTTCTTCCGAATCTGTGGGAATGATCGACTATCATTATCAGAGTTCTGAAACCAATCACACAGAGGATCTTCGTTTGTTTCTAAAGATGAAAACGCCGAATTCCTTCTTTTCGGCTCCAACTTGTTGGATGTAATTTTGAGATTATATGTGGTACTCAAACAGGGAAGAGGGCAATGACACGGAAGTCCATTCTTATTCATATCTTCAACTAAACTATCAAGGCAGGATATCTGACTCGAATTCTGTAGATCACAAGGTTTCGATTCCAGTTTCGTTGGAATGAAAGGATCAATGCAGCCGCATAATTCTTGGTTAGTTTGTTGTATACATTCACGGATACAACTGAACTGACTTTCAGCAGAATTTGTGCTATCGTTAGTAGCTTTATAATCACGACACTGATCTCTGTAAGGAGCTGGTAATCTCTGAACTGAAGACTTTGATATGGATATTTGGGTATCATATCCAGGACTGAGATTAATACCATCTTGAACCGGATTTGGATTCTCATAAGGACTGTGTATGGTAACTCGAATTCCCGCATTTGGGGTGATATCTAAATAGGAGTTTAAGTTTGCGTCGATTTCAAATTCAAGCCCAGTGTCTGGTCCAGCTTTGGTCACTTTGAAAGAATTGTGGTGCTGTAGAGCATTGTTGAATGTGAAACAATTTCCATACTGGATAGTTTGAAAGATGGAAAAATCACTAGAGTGGCACAAGAAGGTGGAATTAAAAGTGCAGGTTTTCACCATTTGGTGAAGACGATAACCGTAGCAATATCTACTTTTGTGATCTAAATTCGTGTAATGCTTTAGTAATTCTTTCGATTTCGACTTGTAATTTATTTCTGATCGAGTCGTTGCGTGTGAAACCGAAGTGTACAATCTTCTTTCTGATAATATTAGCACACTTCCTTTTTCTCCGGGGACATCATCATCAAACGGTCTAATACATGGCCAAGGTATATCGTTTAACACGCAACTTTTGTATATCTCAGACATTCTATTTAAATTGCATATTGTAACAGCAGGAAATTCCATAGAATCACTATTTTCCACTGAAACATCTATAAGAACAGGATATTTAAAGAAAACGGTAAGAAAATTTTTAACGTTATATATACAGCCACACAAAGAAAGAAGAAGAACTAATAACCAAAATACTTTCCATAATTTCGTTTCTGCTTTCGATATCTGTGAAAGAGCAGGAAAAGAAGACATTCCGCTCATATTCTTTAATAATTTCTTGTGAGAAGAGTGAACTATATCTATTGAAATTTAATTTATCAATTTCAAATTAGAGCTGAAAATTTTATTTTCCCTAACTGTATATTTCACGAGTTTTACATCGTAAATGTTTGTGAGACATGAATTAATGCTTGCTTACTTGCTAAGCAACATGTTACTGTTTGTTTCTGATGGTAGAAAAGTTATAAAATTTTTGTTTATAGGCCTGCATCTAAAATTTACTAAACAGGACTAGCTTCTTTTTTTACTTAATTATTTGTTTCGTCTAATGACTGCATTTATTATGTTAGAGTATTTCATCATATTAAGTTTGCAGCTTTAATGTAATGAAAAAATCCCGAGAGATAAAGAGAATCACTTAGAATAATATGTATAATATTTATTCTAGTTTGTTTCAGACAAATTAAATTGCTTTGGCTCACGCACAAAACCTTTCACTCTTTTCTACTCGCTTCATTAGATAAAACTATTATAATAAATAAATAATAAAAAAACGTATGAATATTTTCAATAAAGCTTCTTAAAAACAATTCTTCTAACAATTGTGTTATTAAAATTAAAGATAGCAAAATTTTTATTTATCAACTTTGAAATAAAGTATTTTGATTAAAACCAATATTCTCAGTAAATTTTGGTGCGCAATTTCAAAAGGTATGATTAAAAAATGTTATTCTTTAGCTTCCAATTTAATCTTGTTCCTAAATGGCAACATTGATATGGCGGTGACGTCACATTTTAATATGTTCTTTCTTCCTTCTTCCTTTCTTCTCTTTTCTTTGCTTTTGTTAAATTAAGCAAAATGCTGAAATACATTTATAAAATATCAAAACTTTTTGTTATCCTTTCATGAGCATGTATGAAGCAGCTTTGAACGAAATTTGTGTTAAAGATATTTGTAGAGATAGCTATTGGAAGATTACTTAAATACCTACATGAAAGAAACATATTAATTATTATTCATTATATTTTTTAAATATTTCGTACAACGGAAATTTGATAAAAATTGGAACAAAAATATTCGGAATTTATTTAAAAAGTTTAAAATTAATTTACAGGAACTTCTTAAGAAATATTTTCAGATATAAATTTTTTCCACGTATTCTTCAATGAAAATGGAGTAAAAATAATACATAAAAAAGTCCATTATATCTATGTTACATGCTGAAATAATCTAGAATCGTAATAGAGATTGACAAGTTATATTCATTAAATCATTATTTTATTTAAAGCTTAATTAATTTTAAAAAGGAAAAAAATCATTAATTTTAAAAAAGGAAAGGAAAAAAAATCACTAGATTGATTAATTTTAAAAAGAAAAAATTGAAAGGAAAAAATATCTAGATTAATTAATTTTAAAAAGAAAAATTGAAAGGAAAAAATATCTAGATTAATTAATTTTAAAAAGAAAAAAAAAGGAAGGGAAACAAATTACTAAATTTATGGCACAATTTCATTAGTGATATCTGGAGGAGGAAAATAGTACTGTTATACACTTTCCACATTTGATCTATGAATCCAAATTTGATAGCCTAGGACAATCGGGACTTATTTGGTTATCGATTCGAGAAAAGGTCTGTTTTGATTAATTACTCATACTAACGTTTCTTTATCATGAAATTAATACCTAAACAAAATTTCATCTTCTTTCCATCGCATATTTACTTATTTCTTTATCCGATGTTTTCAAGTAAAAATGCAGCACAAAATAGAATTCTTTTCAGTTTCTTGAATACACAACGTATATAAAGATACTGAAACAACAATCTCAAATTAATGTTCCTCAGAGATATTGGCAAAGTTTCTCTTATTATTTAAATTTTATAACAACATAAGATAATAACGAACTAAATCAGCTATAATTTCTCTTAAAAAAAGGGAGTTATATTAAACAAGTATTTATATAATGAAGAATTAATGCGAATCTCTTAAATATTCCAGTTTTTAAGAAAAGGTTTTTTTTATAATACTAATGTGCGTTAAAAGGTAACATTTTAAAAGATTTAGTTTAAAAACAAAAAATATAATGCTAAAATTGTGTTATAAAATACAAAATTAGTTTAAAAGATAAAAATGGGAAAAACTGAAGTATATCTGTATAGATCCTCTGAAGTAAAGCTGTATAGATCCTCAGCTATACAGCTTTATCACCATTACTTTAAACTTTAAAATTACTTTAAATTATAATAACTCCCCCCCTAACGCACACTGCAATATTTCTGCCAAGTTACGATTGCAGTGCATGCATTCATTGTTTATTTAACAGTTTATGTTATATGAACAATGGGATCTTCTTTGAAATTCGATATAACAATAAACTAAATTTTCTAAAAATTGAATGTATTCCTTTTTTTTATATTTAAAAATAAGAAATTTACATTTAATGTAGATGGCCAAAAAAAATTAAAAACGGATAGTCATAAAGTTGTTTAAATCTATACACAACTCCATTCACACCTGACATTTCGGTTCTGGATCGTAAAATTTGATCAATCTTCAAAATGATAAACATACTTTAGAATTTATCCCAATAATCTTCTTCAAAATGATTAACATACTTCATAATTAATCCCAATAATGTTAACATGTGGTTCCCTCCACAAAAAATTTTAAAATAGTTTTAAATAAAAGATAATTTATAATAAAAAAAACCTATAGCTAAAAAGAATAAAAAGCAAAAGTTGTCTTTATGGAAAACTTTTATAAGAAATTGGGCTGCGATAACCCGGTGGTAAGATCTCGG
>JAPMOR010118294.1:0-21405 GCA_026543865.1 Argiope aurantia
AATCAAGATAAAATCTTGAAAATTAATTAAATTGAAATTAGAGTTAAAATATCATTACATATATATATATAATATTATTTTGTAAAAAAGCGAATTACCAAAACAGAGATCTTCCGTTTATTCATCATAATTTAATGTCGAGAATCCCTTAAAGCAAATAAAAATTGTTTAAAAGCATTTTATTATGAATTAGTACTTTTTCCGTTTAAGATAAATTTTTAAATTTAAACTATGCGTAACTTAATTCTTAAACTTAATTTAAACCAGGAAATATCCTAACTCTTAGAAAGCACATAAGTTTACCTATCTATAAAGGTGCTTCATTTTTTTCTTTTGGCGAAGATTCTTAAAAGGGCTTATTTTTTCAGCAATTTCTCACTATACATACTGTATGCTCTTGGCAATTGCTGTTTCGTCAGAATTATTGGTTTTGTAAATTTTATAGGAAGTAGACGAGGAAAAAATATCTTTATCTATACTTTACATACTAAAAAATATATATATCTATACTTTACTTACTAGAAAGTAAACGGGCCAGGGTGTATTAAATAATAACTTAGATTTTAATTTGATAAAGAAACAGTCTTTTTAAATTACTCTTAACCCCTGATTTAGTCTTTACACTCTTTAATTGTCAGCTTCAGCCTATTTTTGAGAAGTGTATTGTATTAAAAGTATTCAAATACATAATTGATAATTTTTGAAAACCATTTATAATTTAAAACAATAATAACTCGAAGCATAAGATTTAGTTTTAGATTTTATCTCATAATTCTTCAAAACTTGTTAACGTTCGTACAAATCAACTTTTTAAAATTAATCGTATTTGAGATTATAAAATTTGTATTAAAAACTATGAAGTATCTCAATATATTATTTATTTTTAAATAAAATGGAAGAAGATAAAATAAAGAAATTAATGGAAGAATTCAAAGGAAAAAAGATGAATATTTAAAAGTTTTCTTGAAGAAATGAAAAGTCCATTTAAGCAGTTATTTATCGTTATCTTGTTTAAGTATTTTTAATTAATATAGGAAATTTTAATAAATTCAAAATTTTAGTGAATTATTTTTACACAATTTTGGAAAAAATAATAAGCTGCCATTACTGGAATTTGATTCATGAAATGATTCGTTGTTTGTATTCAGATTTCTAGAATTAAAAAAGAAAAATTCTTTTAAAACAAAGTATTGTCGGATCATTTTCTTAAACAAAAATATTTCATAAAAGATTTTTTTAAAAAATTCTGAGCAATTTAAAAAGCAGTTATCATTTATAAATGAACTGAATGTTGAATAACTGAAATAATTTCTGTAGAATTTTTTTGCAGGGAAAAATATTTTAATTACACATGTTTGCTGAATTAATGTATAGTTTTCAAATTAAAGAATTTTTCTTTGATATATTTAACTTCATAATTTTTAAATTTTAGGTCAGGTTCTTTTCATTTTTAGTTTAATTTTTTCTCTGTAGAATTTTTATTGTTTTTTCTATTAATGACGTAAAAATAATTAGAATAATAATAAAAAAATATGGAAGATATATTCAACTTGGACAAGTTCAGGCTGTATGGAAAAGAAAAAATGATTTGTTTTCATTTATTCCATATTTGCTTCATTTTTTTTCAGATTCAAATGACTTTGAGCAAAGAAAAAATTATTTTTTTTATAATTCGTAATTCTGTTTCCATAAAATGTCAAACAATATCGGTACAGAATCTTCGTAATGTTGTGCGGTATTCAAAATATCAAATAACATATTGTAAAAATATCGTACAATACTATGCTTAATCGGGAAGAATTTTGAGCCTTTTTTAATGTTGCCCAAGCCCAGAGAAGACTTCACTGTGATACGGGACCCAATTTGGAGTAATAGGTCAAAGATAGACCCTGAAGAGGATTAATAGTAACAGTTCACATTGATTCGAACCAATGAAGAAGATGGTTTGATTAGTTAGTTCATTTTTCAAATTTCCATATATCTCAAACAGTGAGATAGAGGTTGGGAATCAAATGAAATAAATGAAGGAAGATGCCGACCATCACTGCATTTATCTTTCTATTTTAAGTAAAATATGACGAAAGGATGAGAAAAATCATATACCCTTGGTGCTATTTTCACTTGTTTAATCATTGATGACATTTTCGGTGTCCTAACCCTCCAAAAAGCATATATAATTTACTAGAGCACTATTACCTTGCGATTTCTATTAATATCAGAATGTTTCAGTTGGCAGGTTCAACTTGAAGAAAGCAAATACACAGTGGCTTAAACAATTGAGATTATACCTTACTTTTACTTGATAAATCCGACTTCCATCATAAATAACACATTACCGAGAAGTGCAAACATTTTTATTTTTATGCAGAGCAAATGGTTTAATTTAAAATTAAAATGCAGAACGATCAACGAAAAACTTATGAATTGAAAATTTCCCAGAAGCATTTTAAATAAACATTAGCAGATTTTTGCCTCAAAAAATTGAGAAGACAGAGGCTGTTTGCACACTTTTTAGACGATTTTGATGGAATTTATAGAAAAATTATTTTCATATTTTGCGTTTTAAATGTTCAATTTGATAGCCTTTGTTCTTACCTATCAAACTATATCGTTATTTCCATGTAGTGTTATTCTATCAAGACTTTTAGAGCGTTTCTGAATTACTGAATAATTGGAAAATGCCCCCTCAAAGAGAAACTAGTATTAATGTAAGGAAATTCGTATTAAAATAATTTTAAAAAGGAAAATCTTATAGTGAAGTAGCTGAAATTGTTGGTAGAAGCCACACTTGTGTCAAGAAAATTATTGTAAAATTTTTAAATAATGGATTGATTGAAAAAATAAATTTGTAGGAGGAAGGAAAGACATTTGCATGAGGTCGTAAAAAGGAAAATTTTGAAAGAAATCAAGATTAATTCTAAAGGAAGTGCAATCAAATTTGTTGAAGAAACTTCTCAAATTATAGGTAAAAGTGTAAGTGCTGAAATGTAATTAGACAAGCCGGTATAAAAGTAGAGTTGTTAGAAAGAAACCGTTCATCAGCTTTCAAAATAATAATAATAATAAAAAAAGCTTTTGGAGTGTGCAAAAACTCATCAATTGAAGACTAATAACTTTTGGAAGAAAGTTATATTCGGTGATAAAAGTAAATTCAACATTTTTGGCAGTGACGGTCGTCGCACTATATGGAGAAAACCCAGTACATCTTTGGATCCAAAAAAAATTACGTCCTATATTTACACATGGTGTTGACACCATCATGGTTCGGAGTTGTATGGCTTTATCCGAGATCAGAAATTTAGTTTTTATAGATGGTATTATGAACCATATCCTTTACTTGGATAAACTTCGTAACAGTCTAAAGGAAAGTGTTACATTTTGGGTTTAGATGAAAATTTCATTTTCCAGCAGGACAACGACCCAAACACACGGCACGTAATGTCAAAATGTTGTGTCTTTTTCATTGCAAATAGCAGTTACATATGCCATCGCAGTCCCCTGATGTCAATGTCATCGAAAATCTGTGGGCCATGCTTGAAACAGCTGTCCAAAAACACAATATTAGAAACAAAACTCCTTTAAAACAAGTGTTGCAGGAAGAATGGGGTAAAATATCTTCAAATACTACCATACTAAAAGTTGATCGAATCGATACCTCGACGTTTAGAGGCCATTATAAAGTCAAAGGACATGCAAATGCATCTTGACACTTTCTTTGTAAACGAGATATTATTAAAATTTCATTGGTGTATTCTCAATTTTTTAAGGCAAAAATCTGCATATTTTTTATTTAAAATGCTTCTGAAACATTTTAACTTAGAAGTTTTTCGTTGATTGTTCTGTAGTTTTACTTTAAATTAAACCATTTGTTATGTGTAAAAAGAAAAACATGTTTGCACTTCTCGGTTATGTGTTATTTATAAGAAAAATCCTTTATTTATGAAGTAAAAGTAAGGTGGGTGTACTCACAATTGTTTGAGCCACTGTACGTGGTGCTGTGATAGCAAACCAAAAGCAGACTGCAGATTCGATTGATGCTTGTTTAATCATACACATTCGAACTGTCGGTTTGAATTTGAATAAATTTTGAATGCTCATGTATTGAAATTAACTGAATAATGAAATAAGATATAATTAATTGAGCGAAAAAATATTTTTTGAGGAAAAATTTTCTTTTGACAAACGATTGCTGGGTTAAATGAATGTCAACATTCGAAGTATTTCATGCCAAAAGGAATAAAATTCAGTTTAAAATAAATAAATATAAGAAATTTCATTAAAGTAAACATGTAATGTATTAATTATTTTTATTCTTTCGGGAAAACTCAAGCAATTTTGCATTAAAGAATAATAATCTCAGCTTACAGTACGGCAAGTAAAGTGACGTCATTATCTACTTTTTTTCTCCTTTTTCATACTTTAAAAAACTAGCTTAATTTAAAAAGAAAAAATAAAATTTATCTTCTAAAAATCTGATATTATGATATATTATTTTTGTTTTATTTGAGAGGATTATTTATTTGAAAACTTATCATTATTATTTTTTTCTGTTCTGCAAATGATATTTTTTCAAAATGGCGTTTGTTTTGTTTTGTTTATGTTATGCATTCAAAGATGTGAAGAATGTTGTTCATGAAATTTAAAATTTCTGAATGTGGTACTTAATTACGAACGCATTTCGAAACAAGTAACAGATTTTATTAATATGTTACGCGGTGTTGGTGTTTTCGGCACTGGCAAAATAATTCGTGTTCTTGTACCATTTCTGCGCGCTAAAGAATTTCGAGTTGAAGCTATCTGGGGAAGAACTAAAGAAGCGGCTGAAAAAGTCGCTGTAGAATTAGATATACCATTTGCAACAGATAAAGTCGATGAGGTTCTGCTTCGGAAAGATGTGGATCTAGTATGCATTATATGTCCACCCCACCTACATTCTCAAATAGCTGTTAAAGCGTTGGGAATAGGCAAGCATGTTTTATGTGACAGACCAGCTGGCTTGTGCCAGTCAGAGGTCTTAAAGATGGTCCATGCCGCACAATATTATCCTTCTCTTATATCTATACTTTTTCACACTTTGCGGTTTTTACCTGCTTTTGTACAGATGCAGAAGGTTGTTCGTGATGGTTATATCGGTGATTTAACTATCTGTGATGTTCAAGTGCAGTGTGGCAGTCTGCTTCATGATCGCTACGATTGGACTTGTGATGAACTTATGGGAGGGGGTCTTCTGACAAATGTAGGAAGCCATATGATTGATATAATAACATATACAACTGGGCGCCGTGCCTTGCGGGTTCATGGTATGGTAAGAACTTTCACCAAAACTTGCCATTTCAAGGGAATTAGGCAGATTACAAGTGATGACTTTTGCACGTTTCAGATGGAGCTAGAAGGTGGTGGATGTGCAACTGTCACTTTAAACGAACATCTGCCTGGCCAATTTAGCCAAGAAGTACTGCTTTGTGGAAGTGAAGGGCACGTCGTTGTGCGAGGGGGTGATCTTTATGGCCAAAAACTTACTGCAATGAAGGAAGAAGTCTTATATCTAGACATTGAAGACTTGAAGCAGTCATCTGTCATTTCTCACAATAGTACCTTGCCTTCAGCTGATAATAACATCAATGCTTTATTACCAAAACCATATATGAAGGGATTAATGAAAATGATAGGAGCTTTGAGAGATGCATTTGCTTCTGAAGAAGATCTTCAAAGTTGGGTGAAAGAGCCAGTGGCTATGGCGGCAACATTCGAAGATGGTCAATATATTCAAGCGGTCATTGATGCAATTCGACTCTCATCGAAAGGTAGAGAGTGGGTAAAAGTAGAATTATTGACTGAAGATCCAGATGCGCAACAACACTTGCTGTCCTCTATACCTTAGTATGCTTGTAAAATTACTCTGCATTTGTATATATTACATTTCTTATCATGAATCAAAGGATTTAGAATTGTTATATAACAAAATTTTCATTAAAATTTATTTCAAAGTCATCATAATTTTTATAACAATCATTTAATAAGTTAAATTAGAAAATTTTAAATTACATATGATATTGAATATTTATTGAAAAAAATACTTAAATAGTCTATTTTAGATTATATTAGTGATTTATATTATGAACAGTTATCATTTTCAGATATGTATCCATATATCTGATTAAAATTCTTTCACTTATCATTTCTCCTTTTTTTTCTTTTGATTTCTTTGTTGCTAAGTGTAGAGAAACAATTTTTATTTATTATATTTAATTATCTATTATATGTTATGTGTATATTTATTATCAATGACCATTTAGATGTATATTTTTGTGAATTTATCATTTTTATAAATAAATTTATTTAACTTTTACAATTTGTAGACATTGTAAATTAATCAAGATTCTGTAAAGTTTCATTTTTAGTTTTCTATTTTCCTTCTTATTTAAAATAGTTAAAATTTTATCTTTTACTTAAATGTGTTGTCTATAATTTTCAATGTACAAAAATGGTTGTATAAGATTATTATAGTTTTATTTTTATTTTGAAAGTTTTGTGTTAATTGTTCTTCTGCTATGTTTTGTAGTGAGATTTTTGTATTTCTAACTTGCTTTTTTATTGATATGTGATGCTTTTTTTCCCCTTAGTTATAATAAAATTATCGTGAACTACTTCTATTTATATTGAAGAAAAAATATTTGTAATTTTAAATTACAAATATTGAGGGAATCAAACCGTTTGATTTTATAAGATATAAACTCCTGTGGAATACTTAACTTTGGTCTATTGATGTTGCAAATTGATAAACTTCATTTGTTGTATAACTCCCTAAATTTCCATATCACATTAATAGACTATTGCTTTATTTAAGTTCATCTGTCTCATACATTTGATGATGCTGATTTTAATTTTTTTTTTTTTTTTGTTGAATGGTCATGGTTCTGCTTTCATGCAGCCTTAGTTTAAATCTGCAAGTGTTCTTGAATTTTAAATTTTCTAGCCATCTATTTTTGAAAATCTGGTCAGGAATTAATGACACTTAACTGTATCGAGACTTTTAAGCCTGATGCAGACATTGTCATTATAAAAATGTGTTTTAGTGTGATAGAAAATGCAGGAGGAGCAGTTAGTGGTATGAAGTATATTAATAGCAGTTGTGTATTCAACATGCCTCTGGTTTTGTTCCAATTTCTCTCCAATCTTTAAGGAAGTTGATGAGTTAAAATGTTGCTAATTTGTACTTCAGCTTGATTAGAGGTATGTTTAAACTCTCAGATTGCTATCAATATATTTGACGCCAATAATCACTTTTTTAACATTTTATTGCTAATGACTTATCTGACTTGTGTAATTAAAAATATGCACATATAATTAAAATAAAAAACTTTAAATTTATTAATCATGAGTTTATATTTGATTGGTGAAGCAGAAAAGAAAAAATTCATATTGTATTGTAGACAAGACTTTTTTTGTGCTGAACCACTTATTTTCAAATTTCACCAATCATTAAATTAATATCCAGTTTACTTGAAGTCTCATGTATGAAAAAAAAAAAAATTGCTTTTAATACAAGTCTTCAGACTGGTAAGACTAAAACATTGGAATATTAAAATTTGCCCTTTTAATTTTATATATACATTTACAAAGATTTATTCTTTCTAATATATTCTTCTTTCTATTTAAATTTTTAAAAATAAATTCTTTTTTTAAAAAAAAAAAAAACTATTATGAATGTTTTATCCTTTCAAGAAATTAAAAAAAATTTTTTTTTTAATCATGAAGTATAATTCTGTCATAGGATATTTGTTAAACATCTTAGTTATATATGTACATTAATAAAATGTAGTAAATTGAGTTTTAAAAAAATCAAAACTAAGTAAATAATTCTAAGTATTATTCTAGTATTGTTCTTTTAAAAAATATCATTTGCTTTAAAGTAGTCAGTTACACAGTTTCAATAATTTTTTTTATAGCTTTTAGATGTTGATATCCTTTTAAAAGGATGAAAGAAGTTTTCATCTTGTTAATCAAGGTGTTAAACTCATACATAATAAAATGTTTGTTGAAATTTTTCAAATTTAATTGTGTATATTTATGACAAATCACAGTATTTGCCAGTAACTTATTAGTAGTCATGCTACATAAACAATAATGAATATTAAAAAATACCATATATGTAATTAAAGATAATTAAAATCCAATGGCATTTGGATTACAAGTCAAAATTATAGAAATTTAATATACTTTACTTTCATAAATAATTCGCCCTCCAGTATGAAAATTTGCCACCTGAAATTATTCCATTTTTGAAAGTATTAATTAGTAATTATATTCATTTATGAAAGGAAATAAGTCTTCTATCATTTCTAAAATAGCACTTTGGATCAGTTTGATTACAAGATATATACAAGATTAATTGATTACAAGATATTTCTTAAAGTAGGAAAGATTGTAGCAGCGAAAAGGTATCAAATATCAAGAATTAACAATTGACTTTACCACTGATCTTGTTCTTTTTCATGTTATGTTTTATACATATACTTATATTTTAATAAAGACTAAAGATTTTTATCTACATAAAGTTAGATCTTGTTTATATGGCTGATGCTATTATTTGAGTTTGGCATGATTGCATAAGATGATACATCTTATTTCAGCTTATGATAGTTTATATAAAAACTATCATAAGTTGTAATATATTCAATTTATTAGAGTTTATTTAAAAAGGTTGAAATAAGAATTACAAAAGTTATAAAAGCAAAGAGAAATAATTTTTACTTAATGTTTTTTGTGAGTAATCAGTATAAGATATATTTTATTCCTTTATTACATCATCTGTTTTTAAGAAGTTTCATTTTCTGTTTGCAGATATTTTAAAATATTCTATTAAACTCCTACTGTTTACATCAATGCAGTAGAATTCTTATATTTAAACTTGAATTTTCCAGATTACTTTGAAAAGGAGGAAAAATCTAATAACAGAATCTTTTCAAGTAAAAATAAATAAACTTTTAAGCAGTCATAATTTAATATATTATACAAAATGTAAAAATTATTTGTAGTCATTAAAGTAATATATTTTTAGTACATTGCATTTTTTTTCTATGGAATACCCCCTTCCCCCCCTTTTTTTTTGTTTGATTCTGGCATCCAATTCTTCATTTAAGTTCTAATCCAAATTCCCAAGTAATTTCATTACTATTTTATATAATTTTTTTTGTATAGAATAATTATTTTAGCTATTTTTATGCTCTGTAATATGTATGATCAAATACAATAAATCTATTAATGAAGTATAAATGAGGAGTTTTAAACCTTTTCTGTTCTTAAATCAATTTTTTTTTTTCCTTGCGTGATAAATGCATTTACTTTTAAATTTATTTATTTTGCATTTGCTTTTTTTTTCACCTTGGCATAATAAAAATGAATTCTTTTGTTCTTGCCGTAATAGAATTTACAGGTGCTTGTAATCTTTACTTGCTACTCAAAATTTTCAGATAGTTTTTATGCAATATATATATATATATAATATGAATCAACATAATTGCATTAACATATATGAATTAACATACTTGTGCCTTTTTTTTTGCAGTAATAAATATCTTCATGCATTTTTCGTTATTTAAAAGTATATATATTTTTTTGATGATTGAATATTAAAATTGATTTTCTTACAACTATCAATTTCTTTGATGCTAAAGCATGGTTCCCTCCTTCTCTCTAATACTGCAATCTATAACTTTTCCCTTCGTTGTTGCTTTTTTAAATTCTATTATTGAAAGAATAATTTTTTTTTAATAGTAGCAGTTATTCAAGTTATTATTTTTGTATTTAGTTAATAGAGTTGTCACTCATAAGTTATTGGTGCTTAGATGTAAAATGTGGAAGGATTGTAAAAAGAATTATGTGTTCAGATAAATGCATTTATTAGCTCTGATGCTTCTGCATATTTACTGCAGATGAGGTTACAGTTTAATATTTTAATCTTTCATATTCTAGTAATATTAATCCAGTCACTTAATAGTTACAGTAACTGATACAATTATTTTATATAATTTTAAAATTGTTATTGAGTGGTCTGCATTTGAGCTTATTTTTTTATTTCGATTAATAGCATGTTTATTTGTAGACATGTAAATATCAATTTCCAATACTGTTTGACGTTGAAATTTGTAAATATTGTTTCTATGAACTTGTGAATATTGTGTATTTTTTAGACTGACAAAATAAAGGATGTTATCTATTTATTCTAATTTTTTTATTTATACATTTCTAAATGTTTTTAAATGGAGGGTGTCCTTATTTATATTTGTTTGCTGAAAATGTGAAAGATGTGTAGTATTATAATATATATGTGCATTTTTTTCATACTAGAATTAAAAAAAAAAAAACACTAAATATCTCAGTATTAATTTGAATTCTATAGTTTTTACCTACTTTTTTAAAAGTTATTGTTAATAGGGTCTAATTTCATTTAGAAATCTTAAAAATAATCAACAAAAACAAGTGAAAAATATTTTTGACAAAATTGAATGACATTCAGTTTAATTAAATTCAATTTTCTCAACATAATAGTCTTTAAGAACTATGGGAATTTGTGACTTTATTTTTCATATACAAGAGGTTGACTTGAAAATAGTATTTTAGAATATAATTCCAATTAACTTGCATTAATTTTCATTTTTGTATCAATTGATGCTGCTATTAACAAATTAAAGAAATTTGGAAATTAAAATTGTTATCATAATGAAAACTGTTATATATTTCTTCTTCTTTTTTTTTTTTTCTCTTCTTCTTCTTCTTTTTTTTTTTTTTTTTTTTTGTAAAATTTGACAGTATTGCCAGATTAATTTTTCACATTTCTTTAAATTATGCATCATGACTACTATAAAAAAGTGTTAATAGGATTAATGCAATAGATGAAATATAATTAGAATAAAAACTTTTCATGCGAATAAAATGAACTGGGTGACAGTGGCTTTTTGAAATTTTGTTAAATCAATTTGTAGGCTGCAATTTAAATTTTTACAAAGGTAAAATTTTCTCCTTTCTTTCTTTCTGAAGCAAACAGATCAGAATTAATTGTTTTTTCAGAAAAACTCAATTAATTCTTGCAATAAAAATGTTGTCTTTAAATAGTGAAATGATGATAATATAATCAAATACAAACATATAAGGCTTTAAGATTGAGGGAGGGGGAAAGGATAAAAATTACGAAAAAAACTATAATGTAAGACAATTTATACTACTAATAAAGATGAATTGTGTGAGTTTGTTCTCTACAAGCCAGATCCTTTGATCTACAGTTACCAAATTTGATACTTGTATATCTTGGATAGTGGGTTAAGAGAATTTTAAATTAATTAATTTTATTGCTTTAATTAAAATTAAACAAGAGAATTTTTTTACGTTTTTCCGCGATAACTACAGGAAATATTACAGTACAAAAGTAGTATTTACATCATCTTAAAAATCAAAACATCATTAATTGTTATAAAAATATTTCCTAAATTTTAGCAATATCACACACACACACATATATATTAGCAGATGCATGGCTGAATAAAAGAAGAAACTTTTGGAATTTTACTTTATCCCAGGAGGCATAATTTGTAGCGATACGTCAGTTTACATCGTGACACACGAGTAAAAACAAAGTGAAATTTTTCCTTCAGTGGTTTTATTATGAAACTTTGGTAGGGATTTCTTTGACTCGTGTCAATTTAGGAAAGGGAATCTGAGGTATCTAAAAGGCTTTGAGGATTTTTATCCCTTTACTTGGGGCGTGAGAAAATTCTGAAGACAGCAGTTTTATAGAGCATGTGTTAAAAATAATTAAATAAAATGTGGGAGTTGGATCAGGAATATTTTAGAATGAAGTTTGGATCAAGTAATAATCAAGATAAAAATTTGGAAACTAATTATGATTTAAATTTGATTTTAAAATATCATTACACACACACACACACTTATATATATAGTTTAATTTTTATTAATAGATTACATTGTTACCTTGAAATTCATCCTTTTTTTTATAGTTTCATGAAATAATTATTCACATAATTTTCTTCCCTTGCCGAGAGTTAAAGATGGATGGTTTTGTTTAATATTTGTATAATTTACAAAACGAATGAAAAAGTGAAATTATAATATAGAGAAAATTAGAGGATAGATGATTAAAAGATTTACAATTTTAATAGCATTATGATGTTCCCGAACTGATCTCCATTAGAAAAATTCATGTACACAATAAATAGAACTTCTGTAAAGGCAATTAAGATAACTTGGCTTTAATGTTTGTCAATTTGTTGAATCATGGATATGAAGTTGTATCTAAAAATTTATTTGAAATTAAATATAATCAATATTCTTGGCAAACCGGTTTATTCTCAGGGAAGTTGTGAACTAATAATAAAGATTTGTGTATGTGTGTGTTGACGCTCTACAAACCAGACCATTTGACCTAAAGCTACCAAATTATGCTCATATATACTTCGAAAGGTGAAAATAAGCACTTCAAAGAGTTTTTTTTTTGAAATTTTAATTAGAATTTTGTTAAAATTTGCTACTTAAAACTCTTTATACTTAGATTAAATTGAACTCGATAAAAGAAAAAAAAACAAACAAACAACAACAACAAATAAAACATGTTTTAACAGTTGGAAAGGAGGCAAGGGAAACTTAAATTTGAATGGCCTAAAGCCTCCAAAGAACTTAATTACCCTGTGTGAAAAGGATACAAGACAGTTAACGGGGACAAGCTTACATAGTGCCATTGGAGTACATATTTTGGGGTCTTTTTTTTTTCAAGAAAGGCGACGATTAATAAAGAATTAATAGTGTTCGTCGAGGGAAAAGGCGATTAGCGCCATCCCCGTATAAATTTAGTGAACGACAATGTAGTTATAGGGTGCACAGCTTAAATAGTTTGGTACTGCTGTCGAAAGTATTTGTGTCACCTCTGTCACTCAACGCGTACTATAAACCAGCGAAAGAAAATGGTTTATTTGCAAGAAAAAAGTTAACAACTACGAATTTCGTTCATCAGAATGTTCTTACATTTACGCCTAAGAACCTATACGCAGGCTTTGCTGTTTCATTCTGGGAAAGCTCGACGAATCGTCTTCATCCATATCCCATACCCTCCCCCCTTTCCACCTCTTCAGTCTCTGTCTCTGTCTCTAGTGAGATGACCAGGTGTAACGATGTAGCAATTATTTGTAGGTGTAGCAATTATTTTCGACTTTCATCTTAGCTGGCGTCGCCATTTCGTTCTGGGAAAATTCGGCGAATCTTGTTTACTTACAGGTATTAAGATCAGTTTTATCTCCTTGGTTCTGTATCACTAAAAAAAACTCAGCATATTTGAGTATCAATATATTTAATTTAGTAAAATAAATTCTTTTGCTTTGCATTTATGACATAATGAAGATTAAAATTAGAATCTGGACTCATGCCAGAATACATTTAGTATTATTATGGATTTTGAAATATATCTCGTCAATCAAAAATAAATATTTGCGTAAATTAGTCCACTGCCTAAAGTTCAATAAAAAGGGAAAATTTGGCATACAAAACTTGATATTGGTTTGACAAAATTTAACTAGTCTTACCCTTTTTGAAACATAATGACAATCAAACTTATAAACATTTTAATTTACGAAGAATTATTTTTCATTCATTTGTGTAAACTTAAAATAAATTTCAGTTATTAGAACTTTTCTGTATTTAAGTGCGCTATTGGTAGGAAATACATGTTCTTGAAGCATTTCACTTTATTTAGTTCCATTATTGGTATAATGTGAAAGTCACTTTGGAAAGCTTTTTTCCTAAACGGTTCTGAAAATGAGTTTCTCATAAAATGGATGAAGATGAATTTTCTTTTGTCTATAACATCTTAAAGTATAAACTCAGAGTGCTTAATATAAGAATTTTGAATTGGTTTAAGAGAGCAATTTATTAAAGGAAATGTTTTGATTTTAAGTCGCCGGTGAGGGTTTACCGAATATAGCGACATTAACATCATCCACTTAAGTCCATACGGAGTGGTCAACTATGAAAGCATGAACACATTTACAGTATGAATTCATTTTGCTTTCTATAAGGATACTTCTTTTGTATGTGATCTATCGAGTCTATTTATATTTAGTTTGGTGTCCTACTTATTATTAAAAAGATGTTATAAAGTGTTTGTTTTTAGATTTTCTGTGCACTGTCGTAAAAATAAATCTAGATTGCTGGTATGAACGTTCCGAAAAAAAAAATAATAAAAATTGAGTTATTCCGATTTTAATCTTAGACATTATTGTATATTTAAATGTTCCTTCTTAAAATTATAATTTTATTGAATGACATTTTTTATTTATTTTGCTATTTGCATTTTCTTAAAATAGTGATATTACTTTTCGAATAAGATATAATATTCAATTTCATATAATTGCAAATGCAAGTATGTTGAATGAGATTTAGAAAATCAATTTTTTTTCTGAAAAGTCCATTTTTTTAATATAAAATGAAAAACGTGAATACTGATAATGGAGGTTCAAAAAGGAAGAGATTTTATTTTAATAAATTTTTATATCCAAAGAACTGAATATTCATTACTTTGTTTCTCAAAATAGGTGCTCAGTTATTTTAAGATATTTCCTCTATAAAAAGATTTTTAAGGCCATAGATATTAGAAAATTGGATTTATTATTTCTTATATCCTATCCTTTTATATTTTTATAATTCCTCTGTGAAAATAATTATCAAACTGATATATTGTAGGCATCTTTCTTTTAGAATATCGATAAAGAGATATATTAAATTGGCAAAAGATGAAAAACCAATTTCAATAAAATTACTCTCGGTAAATTTTGGCCTTTTATTTTATATCTGTTAAAAAAGGTCGTAGATAGGAGGAAATAGATGTTTATTTCAGAATATTGATATATTGTAGGGAATAGATCATAATTAATGCATACATATAGTTAATGTGTTCTTTAGTGTAGATTAAAACCATTCTGTGATATTTATTATCTTTTATATAAAAGCTTGTGTGTGTGTGTGGGGGGGACTTCATAAATGAAATGTTTAAGAGCATATATATATAATATGAGTGAGCGTCTCTTGTTTTTTCAGTAGCGCCAACTAGGGCTAAGAATACGTATTAGATACTTCATGCGTCACATTTGCTTGCACAATACCTTTTTACAGGAATCGGCAATTTAGTAGCCGACCTTCTCTATAAAGGGGCCTGGTGAAATAAACCATTCAAAACTCTAAAAATTTTTTTATAAAGTAAAAAGAAAAAAAGAATACGAACATACATTAATATTGCATGTTTATTTAATGCTTGATTTTGTTTTTGCTATTATTTAGTTAAGAAAAATTACATATATATTTTGCAATTTCTTTTTCGATACTTAATATAACAAGTGCATTTAAGTGTTCTGCACACATGATTGACTGAAGACAATTCTTTATTAATTTTAATTTGATGAAAGAGCACCCAGCATTCTCTATAGTAACAGGCAACGAAAAGAAAACTTTTAACACAGTTAATACATTTAGAAATAATTCATTATAATTATTATTTATTATTATTGAAGTATGTATAGTGCATTATTTACAAGCCTTTTATTCAAAATCAAATACCGTAGCAAACCAATTTCTTGGATTAGGTTTTCATCTATATCTTTATTATAAAATTCTATGCAGTTTTTGGAAAAATTTTCTAATTCATGTTTTTCTAAAGTTTTTATATCAGTGGTTAATTTGAAATACCTTTAAATCTATCTTCTAACTATACAATAACAGCAATTACAGTGTTAAAAAATAACATCTAAATTCCTCTTCCTAACATTTAACTTCATCTTCTATTATTTCAAAATATAATACTTTATTTCTTCGAATTCGTTTTTCAAGAAAATGTTCTGAAATATTCAAATTACGAGCAATCATTTTTGCTTCGTCTAAAAATGTGTTAAATTTTGTTCTTAAATTTTGGATTTGCTTTAATTTTACTGACTAAATTAAATTAAAATTCAATCAACAATCAAGAACAATTGTTTTTGCTTGGAAAAGTTTATTGATAGTGCTTATTTAGGACAATTTTGGAAATCAATAAATCAATCAAAA
Organism: Argiope aurantia; assembly: GCA_026543865.1. NCBI lineage: Eukaryota > Metazoa > Arthropoda > Arachnida > Araneae > Araneidae > Argiope > Argiope aurantia. The sequence goes on from JAPMOR010118294.1 coordinate 16,099, forward strand.
AATTTGGATTGATTAAAATTTCGGAAATTAATCCAATTTTTTAATCATAAAATAAATGCATTTGTTATATTGAAACCAATAAATTTTTAGCTTTCGATTCACATTCATTTGGATTCTCCTTTTGTAACAGAATGTTACAAAAATGTGTTTTTCGAACTCAGGCGGTCTAAAACATAGAGATTCATCAGAATCTCGAGGTCGAAGTTTTTGATGATTGCAATATTTTATCTATACTTCGTATACGACAGAATAAAAAGGATTCTTATTATCATATCTAGACTTGAAATAATATAAAATTTGCTCTGAAGGGCAAAATGGCAGAATTCAATTTATTTTCAGCTTCGATTTCCTCTTAAGTTTGGAGAAGATGCATTTTCAATGGAATTTTAATTAGTAACTTTGTAGTTCTTTTATGTCTTTTTGATGATCCAAAATTAGATATTATTTAATGTTTCCCTTTGTATTTAACTTGACGTTGAATTTGCGTCAAATTTTTAGACATGTAATTTATTAAAGTTATTCGTTGAACGATGTCAATTATTTTGGTGGAAAAGGCATGTTTCCATCTTGATGATAAAGGGGATAAAGTCTTATCTAGAAAATATCTGAATGATTGGAAGAAAGGTGGTTATTTCAGCAACTATCTGTATTTTTAATGACGCATTATCTTAATTTTGAATAATTTTTTTTCCCATTATCACGCATTTTTTCGAAGTTTATAATGAACAATTTCTCTCTGAGCCAAAATAAAACAATTACAATGTTTTCCAAACTTTGAGGAATATAAACTCAAATGATTCTTGATTGGTAAATTTTAGAACCTTTTGACTTACTTACTCCAAGATGATTTGCCTACTTATTGAGAATACAGAATAGGGCGAAATGGGGGGAAAAAATCCTCCTATCGAAATCTAATAGGATTTAAAGGTGGCACGTCAGTGCTAAAATTTGTTTCAATGCCCTTTTTCGAATCAACAGAAAAATAATGATAAAAATTAAGCCTTGAATCTTTAATTCACAATAAGGGAATGGAATTTGGAAAATATTACACCTCCCTTCAACACCTAAATTTATGTTGGAAATATGAATATTGATTTTTAATTGCATTTAATGTGCATTGACTTGATGGCAGAATGATCGTAATTAAAAATCATGCTTCTTGCTGAGTTCGCACAATCGTGCTAAAATTTTGATCGTTGGTAAAATATTTGGGATTTTATTGATCTACAAATATACACAGTGTTTTATTAAACAACAGTCTTTAGATCAAAATATGAACCAGCGTCATTGTGAAAAAGGGAATATACTTCGATGATAGAAAAATTAATGTTATTTTCGTGAAAAGAAATATGATTTAAAATAAATGGAAAACGAGGCTGACTGGCGATATCTCGGTCATGTCATACCTGCGAGTGGAACCAGTACTAAAATAACCAATGCAAATGCAGTGGTTTTAAAATATTGGCATCAGTGAACCTAAAGCGATTGATTGGGATGGCTCAGAAACAACACACAGGATACAAAAATTGTATCATCTAAGGATATAATAATTGTACCATCAAAAGTGAACGTTCAGCTCCCATTGTAGTGTTCCTTAATTTGCTTCAGTTCAAGCAGTTAGCATTTATGCTTTTATGCGAATATATAGACGGTGAGAAGATGGGATGGCATTGAAGCAATATCTATTAATTTATAGTAAACGGGAACAATAGCAACTGCGAATACAGTTTTTCGAAGTTACGCAAACTTAAACATTGCCAAATAAACTAGGAAAATCACGCGCTGCTTAAGTAATATTTCAGAATATTACTATGGTTCCAATAGAAATCGGCATTTCTGTTCATGTGCTTTCGCAAAAGAAGTTCAATTTAATTTTATCTAGACAGTTTCGAAATTAAATGTTACCAGTTCGTATTAAACAAATTACCCACTGAATTGTAAAATTGAAAATTAAGTAAGGTTGGTGATTACTTTAAAAAGCTTTTTTTTTTTTTTTTTTTTTTTTTTGCTGAATTGAGAATTTTTTTATTTAAAATTCTTGATGCTCAAACAGGTTTCTTTATAAAATCTTTAGAATTTTGTTTCTAAGTATATTTTTTGGAAATTTACACTACTTTTTACTTCTGCATTTACATACGTTTTAATGCTCTTTTACATCCTTAAATGCTATTTTCTAAAAATTTAAATATTGATAGAATTTTCTTACGAAACACCACATAAATTAAAATTGAATGCACAATTTTATTCAAATTTGCTATAATAATTTCTCAATATGTTCTGTAGTTCCTGAACTAGTGAATAAGCAATCTATTCACTTAGAAATATTTTATAGTTATTTTAAGGCTTTACAATATGATTTTTTTTTTAAAATTTTGCGTTATTTATCAGTTGAACTCACTATTTAAATAAAGAATAGAAATACAGTTTATCTTTCAGTTCAGGAACCAGATAATTTATTTTTTAAAGCTATCTGCAAAATTTTAAGTAAATCATTTGATAAATCTCTAAATTAGAAGTTTTTGTTTTGTACCTCTTTTTAGCCCCCCCCCCCCCCTAAAGCACTTTTTCCAATTTCTACTAAATTTTTGCCACTTAACTGGCATATTTTGATTTCATAGATATTTTTTTTTCATTCTTTTTAATGCAAATATTCAAAAACATAACTATATTTTAATATATTTTTCAAAAATTCAACCCGAACGTAGTCACATATATATATATATAAAGGAAAACAATATTTTTATTCTTCTTACAATGCTAAGATAATTCTCAATCCGTCGTCAATAATCTAGCAAATATTAATGGCACCTGGAGCATGAAATCATTTCTTCATCCATTCCTGATACTTCAGATTAGAAAATGACGCAAATGCACTGTTTTCTCTTCATGGCGTCCTCTACCACTGACATCCGAAGCATTTAGATCTTTGTGATCCTCCCTCCGATTCCTATACCATTAACCTCTGGGGAAAGTGCTGAGCAAAACTATCTCACATTTCAGGGTTGTGGAAGATATGTGCAGTGGTGTAACGACGGTAATTGGCGCTTGGCTCATGATATTATTTTTCGCCCCCCCCAGAAGATGTTTTACTTTGAAAAGTGATCCTAAATGCTTTAGTGTTTGTTCCAAAGGCGGTCCACAAAACTAATACCAGAGGCATATATAACTCCCCCCATTGGTCTGGATAAGCAATTCTTTTCAATAATTATACAAATTTAAACCCAACAGCTTCACCGAAATTATTGCTTTCAAAAAATTTCAGTATAATCGCTATGAGGAGCGTGGTCTTAATAGTCCTCACAATTTATCTCCTCTGGTCAAAGTAACAAAAGAATTGGAAAAAAGTCGATGCGTTACTGAGGCTGTGTTGTGATATCTTTAAAAACTGAGGATGATGAGAAGGAGATAACAATTAAGAACCCATATAAGGTGCGTAAGCTTTTATCTCTATTAATAATGCCTATATGTTGGAGCTCTACAGATTAAACTGTTTGACCTAGAATAATTAAACTAGGTACATATATTATACTAGTATGCATCTAAGATGAAAATGCGCGCCTCGTAGCAATTTTAATTAATTAAAAATAATTAAAATTTCAGCATTTATCCGCAATTTTTCAAAAATATTACTGCAAAATACAAAGAAATTTTGCATTTTAAAATTAAAAAAAATCGTTTTAAATGATACCCATTTTCTGTTTTCGTTTCATATTTAAAAATATTTTAAGCATATTTTACAACAACATATTGTCAAAGCCGAATTTAAGTCGTTTCAATCGTTGCTACTAATATTTCCTTTCAGTCTCCCCCCTTTCCCTCATTGTTGATGGTCAGACTACTAAGATTTGATTTAGTTTCCTTTATTGAGTAAATTTTAGTAAAAGGTATGCTTTCAATGAAATTTTTGAAATTTTGATATATTTATAATTAAAGTTTAACCTCAGAATCAGAACAAAAAACATTCAGATAAAAAAATGGAAAAAACATTATAAAATGCAAACGCAGCTTCTCTTTTCATTGGTATAATTGCACTACTGTAAAAATATAAGGAAAAAAAGTTAGAGAAATGCATAATATAATAAACAATAAAGTTCTTAAAACAGTATGATTTATATGCTTATTAAATTTTAAAAATATTTTGCTACGGAAGCCATTAAGACCAAGTTGCATGAAATATTTATAGAAATTTTTATATTCATTAATTCTAGTGAACTAATTGGTTTCTGAAGGAATTGACTAATTCTAACCTTTGGTTAGGCCAAGAGACTTTTTATTGATTACTTTAAATATAAATGTATATAGTATTTTCTTTCGACATGATTCCGACAATCATATTTGAGAAAATTGGTTGTAGAAATGGTTCTGCTTCTATGCAAAAGAATTTATCTAAAATTTAATTCATCCATATAAATTTTCAGTGAATATATACCGTATTTTATCCATCTTATTTGACATGCTTTCGTATTTAAAAAAATCTTCCAATTTGTGGTAAAAATATTATTTTTCCTTTTTAAATATATATATATAAACGTTTCTAAAATTTATCTTATAGCTTTTTCTATAACTGAAACCACTGTTACCATTTAAATGCTTTTGTTTTAAAATTCGTACTTAATTGAATAAATTGAGAATAAAAATAAGGCGAATTTTACTGAAAATGGTTTCCATATCATGTAATTTCAGAATGGCTTCACAAATAAAATTTTGTTGAAGTGCTATTTTTATTTCCTTAACGGAAATTCTAGTTTATGCAAGGTAGGAAAAAAGATGAAAAAGTAAGATTCCTAATTGAATTTTACCATATAATCTATTATCGATCAGCTCATTGCGTGCCTTTGATTCAATCAGTTCATTAAGAAGTCTCTGACCAGGATTGCGATTCGCATCTGAATTTGAAAGGGGGAAAATGATTTATAATTCAAACAATGCACAGCGTTGCAGACTTTTCTGTAATATCGCTACCAAAGGTTAACATATAATATTAACATTTCAGGTTTTATAGAAACAAAAAGGAGGAACAACGCGACTATCGATGTTCTTGCAGCAAGCTATTATTGTTGTTTGCAACCTTGAAGAAACGCTAAGATCAGACATGACATGAAATGTTCATTCAGTCGGGTGACCTCCATTTCTACGAGTCTCAGCTGAAAATTCCCTATCTAGCTTTAAAGTAAGTTGATGTCTTTCAATTTCGTTTGTGTTGGCGCTTTAATTTAAGTGGCTTTCTCAAAAATTTAAATTAAAGTCATTGTTTATTTCTAAAGTCTTAAGAGAAAGTGTGAGCTCTTTTCAGCATTATACCGAAAT
>JAPMOR010118294.1:23032-68904 GCA_026543865.1 Argiope aurantia
CACACACACACACACACACACACACACACACACACACACACACACACACACACACACACACACACACACACACACACCGCGAGCATAAAATGTCTTCAGAATTGTCAGAATGTATTAAGGCTAGATACAAATTCACACAGAATGCTCATTTTCTATGTATATTAAATCTGGTATATTATATTATGAAGCGAAAAAAGCTATTGTGTTTTTCTTGTTATTTCAATCTCAGTTGAACTGAAATTATAATCAACTATTCGTCAAAATGTTCTCGATAAAAGTTAATTTAAGGGATTATTGGACTAATGATCTTTTTTCGTAATTCAGACAAGACCACCCTGGCATGATATATCAGGTCAACCGGCGCATGTGAATGTCTGGCCACCGAAACAGGATATAAAGTCAGTTATACTCATAACACCCCATGCACTAATCTCTCTTACAGGACTTTAATAGCTGTAGAATTTATTTTTGAATTTTTCTCTTTTTTTTGTAGCAGCATTTGTTTAGCACAGAATTTCCATTACAGAAAAAAAAATTGGAAACATAATTGGAAAAAATTGAAAAATTGGTGGAAATTTGGAAATATGAAATTGGAAATATAATACTGGAAATAGGATAATCAAATATTCAAGTGTGAGTCCATTTCAGTGCAATCATTTATAGAACTGAGTTTTGTTAAATTAATTTCAACTGATCGCATATAATATCATGTCTGGAATTGCATCAAGCTCAAGGTTTTATTTTGGAGTGAATATGTGAGTGAAACGAGAACAGTCTCTATACAACTTGAGGATTTTTATTCATTATATTTTGTATTTTTCATCATTATAAAAATTTCTTTGCATGTGCCATCCGAGAAACTTTATTAGAGATTCAAATTTTCTTTGATTCATTGTTTTTAAGAAAATTATTCAAGAATCGCAATTGAAACGTCCCGAATTGAATAAAATTCATTTTAAATATTTCATTTTCTTTTAAAAAAACATATCGAATCATTTTTTATTTGACATTCGATTTTACTTCTCATTTCCCTAATAATGTATTTAAACATTTTCCATTATTTTTTTGAACCTAGGTTGTCTTTAAAATAGTGAAAACAATTCAGAATTTTGAAGATAGAATTAATCTATTCATTGAACCCAGAAAGTTTTTTTTTTATGAATAATGCTCTATCAATTTAACCTCGAGATCAATGATAAAAACATTTATGATAAATACACTACTTTTACTTTACTCGCTCGTCTTTAATTTTAGAATTTTATTATTATTTCACTCTTTTCACAAGAACAGGATATATATACATATTTCACTCTAAGTTAAGTTTTCCATTAATATATTTGATGATTTATAAGAATTTAACGAAAATGTAAACTTTTAAAGTATTTAAGTGATAATTTGGTGGAAATCGTGAAATAAAAGGAATATTAAGATTTGAAAATGCACCTCAAAAAAGAACAGAAGAAGAAATGTAAAATAAGCAAACTTCGAAAAGTTTTTAAAAAGTAAAGTCACACTTTACTTATTAAAAATTTATTTAATAATTACGTTTAAGTAAAAAGATATTTTTATACATCGATTCATAGTCGTAACAATAACAATGATAATAATATTAATGACAAAAGGAGATTTGGTTTTCTAGTCCGAAACATCGTAACAGGATTTTGGCTCGATTCGTTTGTTCAAATTATTTCATCAAATTTTATTCTTAATTGTAATAAAAGATAATGCATACACAAGAAAATGTTTTTAATACCATGAAATGCACATTATACCTATACAGTATACCTAAAACAATGGAAATTATAATTACGAAATATGCTTAAAAGTTTTTTTCAGAAATTTATTAATTTTAAAGGGGAAAAAAAAAAACTGCACGGCAAAAAAAAATAAAAAAAAAAGATATTGCTAAAATGCTTATTCTTTGAATTTTTAAAGCATTGTAAAGTAAAATTTGAGTAGTATTATTGTTGGAAATTCTTAGAGAAAAAAATTGAATTTTGAATTACCTTTTAAATAATTAGAATTAAAAAAAGTTTGTTAATGAGCTTCAACTACATAAGATGTAACTGTGTTATAAAATTTGACAGCTGTCTATCGAACGATGTTTGCATTATGTATGTTACATCATGAACGTTGAATTTACAGATCGGTTTATAAACATTAGTATGATAAAACTTTGCATATTCTTATCAGTGAAGTTTTCCTCACTATTTACTAAAATAAATAAATTTTCTCAATTTTTTCTTTGAATTATTTAATTGTTTCAACCTAATCTTATTATTATTTTTATTAAATTTATTTTGGATACAATTCTATTGTTTTGTTTTATTTATTTTTTTCCTATGCCTAATTTTCAGTTTTTCCTTAGCTGGTTTTGTTTCTTTGCGCTTATTATTAAGAACAATAAATTGCTAGCTTATCTTAATCAACATTGAATCTCTGAAAATAATTAATCCATTTTAACAATTAATTTTCACACAACGTGACTCTTATACTTGCTTGTACTGAAGATATGTTTTGTCCCTCCCACCTCCACCCCTCAAAAAGAAACATTTCATCATGAATTTAAAATGGAAGAGCTTATTGCTAGTTAAACTTAATTAACACTGAATTTTTAAAAATAATTAATATATTTTTTGAATTAATTTTCACATATCATATTACTTATATCTGTTTGTACTGAAGACATGCTTTGTTTTCCAAAGCAAAAAAAAAAAAAAAAAAAAAAAAAAAAAAAACCATTTCAGTATGAATTTAAATTGGTAGAGCTTATTGCTAATTAAACTTAATTAACACTGAATTTTTGAAAATAATTAATACATTTTTACAATTAATTTTCACACATCGCACTGCTTATACTCATTTGTACTGAAGATTTGCTTTGTTTTCCAAATAAAAAAAAACATTTCATCACAAGTTAAATTGGTAAACAGTTCACTACTGATTTTTCTTTTATTTATTTTCATATTCATCTATCTTCTTGTTTTGAGCAACAGTTCACAAGTTGTTGAAAATCTTTGTTATTGTCACATTTTAAAATGCACTTAATAGTGCGCTGGGTGCAAATGCACTGACAGTTATCTAAAGTGATAAAAAGAAAAAAAAAACTTCCTCTTTCAACGCAGCCACTCTTTGAGGTCATCTGTGTAACAGACAAAATAACCCTTTAGGATGACATCGTTTATCTAATAATGCACCAGTATAAAGGCAACAGCAAGAAATAAAATTTCAGTGCATTCAGCGATAAATCGCCTGAAATCGAAATCATAAATACTGCTTAGATAACAAAAATTTCTTTTATTAGGGAAGCTAGTTCTCCATTTCAGCTTTTCAGGTAAGCTAATTAGTTCTTTTATTTCATATCAAATTTCAGTTTAAAATCATTCTGTATAGTGAATAGTAATCCCAATATAAGGTTAATAATGATACACAGAACATTTCAGTATCTTAATAATATAGAAACAACAGGTACAAATTTGATAAGTTTCATTTGAACTATTGATAACTTTTTTGAAAAATTATTCTGCTAAACAGTAAATACTGATCTGGTTATTTAAGAAAGAAATTAGACTTAAATACTTTTCACTGGTAATTTTTCGATTAAAATCATTCAAATTATAATTTTAAGGAAGTTTTACCAGATTTTTCTGTCTTGAAATCTCTCAATGTATCTTCATTTCTGTTGAAATTATTACGTGCATTAAAAAGATTAAATCAAGAAATGAAGAGGAAAATTTTTTCTAAATTTTCTTAAGTGATTTCTACACAATCGTTCATTTATTTATAGCTCTTATCATTTTAGTGGCTATGGAATTAAAATTACCAAATAAATAAATCTTTTAAAATATTTCTTTTAATAATCATAAAAAAGTGTGTCTTTGTACTGTTCTGTTAAGACTCTATAGGGGTAGATCCTTTGATATACTTTGAAAAATAGGAATGTGCGTCTCAGAGCGAATTTTTTTTGTCATTTTAATTAGAATTTTAAACGTTTTTTTCTTTATAATTTTCGAAATTATTATCTCACATTTTACACTATTTTAATTTTCAAAAGATTATTTTTTTTCGGATGATTTTTAATTTGTTCTCTTGCATTCCTCCCTGAAATTTTAGACATGAACACTTTCATGTCTAAATTTCAACATTAACTTTTATTTTTGTACTAACATTTAAACCATTTTTATACTTTCTATAAATGTTTAATCGTGGTTTTGATTCCAATGGTGAAAGCTAAGGAGTAAATATTTTTTCATACCCTTCGAAAAAGCCGAAATTAACTCCAACATCCTTACCTTATTTTCATTATAATAATTATTTAGAAGTTATTTATAAAGGCATCTAAGTTATTAAGTAATATTTTTGAACGGCTTAAAAGATGGTATTTTATTAAAGATTTTTATCAGTCTATTTCAATCCAGTTAACATACTGTTGGTGTGAAATAACTCCAACTGTTGGAGTATAGAAATAAAATGCTACACATCTTTTAATACTAGAATCAACTTCGTATTTTACAGGAGCTAGAAGGTGAAGTGACAATACCGTGTACAACAACGTGTAATTAGATGTTTGATGACGCGGTCAGTTATCTTTTCATGCAAATTTTAAGTCATGTGATTTGACAGGAGTAGTACAAGACAGGAGTAAGGCTTCTAAAATAACACGGCCTCTCTTTCACAATTTGAAGTTTAAAAAGATTTTATTCAAGGACTTACAAATATCAGGTTAAGTATAAAAGTTTTAAATGAAACCCAATGTAAAAATTATTCCCGGCGAAACGTATGGTCACTAAATCTAGCTAGGAAACATATAGGAATAGAAAGGAAACATATCAATAATCTAAATGGAATTATGCCTTTTTTGTACATACAATCAGCATTTTTTTATCTCTTCTGTATTAGTTTATCTGGACAAGAAGCCATGAGCGTATTATTTATAATTACATTATTATATACATTTATACTATGTATTTTATACTGGGCTATTTATATTTATATCGGCAAAGTTTGAAATGTGGCATTCTATAGAAAATCTAGGCATTTTTAGGCAAAGTAGGAAAATATATTTTATATATTGCCAAATGGCATCGTCGATTCTTTTTAAATTCATGTTTAAATTCATTTCTATTCATGTTTTGCCAAAATAAAATGTATCATTCGATAGAAAATCTATTATTACTCACAATGCTTAGTGAAAGTATATAATATACTTAAAAATAATCATATTTTATATTTTGTCTAAAAATCGTAAGCATTTTACAAAATGTCGTTGTTTTATACCTTACAGGTAACACATTTCCTAGATATTCTAAATATTGCCAAATTTCAAACTGAAAACTGCCAAATTTCAAACTTTACATTAACGATCCATTTCGAATATCGCTTCTTTTTATACTTTGCCAAAATAGCATTCATAGTTGTATAGGATTCCTAGAATAAATATATATATCATATTCAAATAGTTCTCATATTTCTAGCCTAAAACTGTCTAGGTATTCTATTAAATGCAGGAGTTACAAATATTCTAATTAGCAAATTATTACATAAGATACTTAAAAAAACCTGATAAAAATCTACTATTTAGCAGTTAGAATGAGATAAAATTCTTTTATGAATTCTTGCCTCGATTTTTACACCAGTTATTTATATTATTTTATCATTTATTTACGCATGTTTTATCAATGTTAATATTTTTATGGTTTTTTTTTCTTTGCGCTATATCATTTGCCCATAATCTGTTTAAATATTTTTTTTTTCTGAAGGCGATTCTGCTGTATGATTTTTTTTCTTCTACAAACTGCTCACAAATACCAAGTTTCTTCCGGGAACCATAAATACGAGTACATTAAATTTTTTAAGATGGTAAAAATAGATATTTTTTAATCAAGATCTCTAAAGAATCAATTCAGATTGCTGAATAAAATATAATTTTACAATAACTGTATTTTGTAATTTTTTTAAAAAAAGGGCCATTGTCTCTGCTATGAAATGCAATGTAAATTTTCAAAAGTTTTTGCTTTATTTGATTAACAAATATGCCCATTAATTCAATTATATACCCAAGATTTATTTCAAGTTTTTTTTGTAACAGAACCAAAAATGTAAGTAAAATACGATCTCATCTTTATTTCGAAAAAAAAAAAAAAATCTTAGATTTTTATAAACACTTGTTTCCTATTTTATTACTATTTTGACATTACCTGATTAGTGTGCAATTTATGGTATTTTTAGGAAAGAGAATTCAGAAAACGGAAAATGAAGATACCAACCAATATCCTTTTGAAATGTCCCAGAATAGACCCTTCAGCAGTCGGCAGAGTATGTCCGAAAGACCTGAGATATCAATCTACTCTTCTGTCGGACGCAGTTTCTATGGAAGCACTGGACAGAGCTCGACCTTTTGAAGAGATCCCAGGTCCCAAACCACTGCCTCTGCTTGGCAACCTGCACAGATACATGCCAGTCATTGGTAGGTGAAATAAACACATCAGAAATTTCCAAATAAATAAATTCATTCCCTAATTTTTTTTCAGATTTCTTATATATATATATAGTAACCAATCTAAAGTAAGAAATAGTTTGAAAACGAAACTAAAATGAAAACGAAAACAAAACAGTTTCGAAATCTCAACTAAAAATTAACAAACTAAAACCAAAAATGGAACAGGGAAAAACTTCATAGTATTTAGAGAGCGCAAATGCAGCTACTTCTAAAACACAGATGAACTGAAACAAAAGTATAAAAATCAAGTTAATAGGAAAAACAAATAGACCAAATAAAAAAATATAACAAAATATAAAAAAGAATCCGGCCTGAAGACTATTTCAAGGGTCACCCTCAGGCAGGGATTAAAAAGGGATTTTTTCTGTTAAGGAAATGCAGACAATTAAGTCTAATAATGATTCCTCGTGACCCGAAAATCCCCTGAAATTAGGCCCAAGAGATATACCATTTTAACAGAAAGGAAAATACAAAACAACAAATTAGAAGAAAAACCATATATATATATATATATATTAAAAATAAACGGCAAAATCAGAGAATCATGCTATCAGCTGTAATCACTGGTCTTCCTATCAATTTTTATTTCATATGGAAACTCATGAAGCTTAGATACGCCATCAGTGTTCTTTCATCCTCCACCACCCACCAATTTCAAAAATCTCAAAAGCACCACTGCACAAGACATTTTTTTATAGGAATAAATCTCGATTGAATTTACCAGTATCAACCATTGTATTGATTTCGCTAACGTTTCGCTGTCATATGAAAGATGATTTCTAGGAACGTCACCAATGATCACCTGTTGTCCAAAGCCGAAATATGTGATATAAATTTCTGAAACTCTTCTAAATTGCACATTCCCTATAGAAAGAGTTTATGAATCATATCATTGTACTGATTCACCGATTTTTTCTTCATATTGTTACGAAATTCTCTTTACCGGGGTTCGTTTGGATAGTGGAAGTGATATGGTGTGTAGAACGCTCAATCAGCAGACGGTAGTAGAAAATAAACGACGTTTATTTACACGAAGACACACAGGACAGCACAAAGCGACAAATATATACAGCACAGAAGACGATTATCTTCACCCGAGAAGTGTAGCATACAACAGCATACAACCAGAATCTACTGCAGACAGTAGCGCACAGCTCAGTTCAGCACTAGCTTGACTCAGTCGCTTCCGACTACTCCGTCTTCTACTTCTCCGACTCGGATTACTGACTTCGCTTAGTCGATTCCGCTTACTCTTCTTCGACCACTCCGTCCACTCTGACTACTGGCTTTTCCGCTCCGTCTTCGGACTACTCCGTCGTCTCCTTCGCCGCCCTTTTATAGGTCTCAGGAGGCGGGGCTAGAAGCCTCTCAACCAATCAGGAACGTTCGAGGCGTATCTCGGTTCCTACTGGACGGATCGGGAAAATTCTCGAAGTTTCGGGTATTATCTATTTTGGCGCCAAAGTCGCCAAATTCACCGCCAAGTTGCCAAATGGTCGCCAAGTTTGTAGCCAAGCTCTGGGACCTCCGACGCACACCTGGACTCCGTCCCATTCAGATGACTGTAAAACTTTCTTTCCAATGATGGAACAAACTATGCTGGGAAGCCGAATGGCAGGTTTGTAACAATATGAAAGTTCTTAACTCTTGAATAAGTTATCTACGTTTGTCTCCCCCTTTTTTGTTTTCATTTTCAAGACATATTGTAATAATACTTTGACAGCGCTCACAGCTTTAAAAACTAGACATATTTTTGCTTTTAATTTCATCACTTTTCAAGCTAAATGGCGAAATTAATAATAAAGAGATTAATGTTTATTGCGCAATCATATTTTAAAATGTCATTTTTTGTTTTTATGATAAAATACAGTTAATCAAAGTTGGTTGTCATGACTGAATTAATGCTATTGTTATAGCGGGAGACAGCTAGTCGCTGAAAGTGGTTAGTAATACTTTAATTTAATGAATGCTTTTTTATATTTACATACTATATTAAAATACTTTTCATTCACGGATTCTGAGACCCTTCACACTTTTGCGCATGCGTCATGAGACTTCATTTTGTAAAAAAAAAAGGGGGGGGGGTGGGGGGAGGATTGAGAGGAAAAAAATGAATGGACGAGAAATTTACACTTAGTAGTAAGGTAATCTCACATTATCCGCAGGATTAGGAGGCTTCACAACTGCTCATCTTTTATCATACCACTTCTTACAGAAGTGCTAGTCTCGGAATACTAAAAAAAAATAGTATTAGTGCTTAAACACATCTATTTAAATCGTTTGTTTTTTATTTGGGAAGGCTTTATTGACAAATTTCTGTTTTTTTTTCCTCTCCTCGAAGCGAGATGTATGGTTGGAGCTCGGACAATCGGAATTCATTTTTATTTTACCTTAATTTTGCTTTTGTTGTTTCTACCATCAATATGAAATTTTTTAATAAGAAATGTATAAGAAATATGAAATTACAAAAGGTTATTTCCTCCATCATAATTTCTTATGAGTCGGAAATCAACTGTTATCGAGTTATGTCACTTCATCGAGTATGCAAATCAACTTAAAAAAGACGTTGAAATACTTCTTTACCACATCGTTATCGTATCTCAGTTGAAAATTTAACAGTTATTAATCCAGTAGAATCCTTAAGCAATAATATCTTATTGTTTCTTTCATTGATATTAACTTGTAATAATAATTTCCCATGGATGTTAATATCTTTACAAATGTTAATTGAAAATAATAATAATGGCCGTGGAAATAAGAAATTGAAAATTTTTAACTGTTATATATTTCCATTCAATTTCTATTTTATGGTATTACCGAATTTTAGCAATATTTATTTATCAACTATTTGAAACTAAAATTTTACACAAAATTAATAGACCTCACATAGCAAATTTCATTTATATGAATAGTTAGGTTTTTGAGTTATCATATTTGTACTTGTATCCGCATTCGATTGTAAAGACCGATAGATGGTCAACCCGTTGCCTGATTTGATTCAAAATTTGATGCAAGTTTACAGTTTAGATGCCACAACTATGTACATAATCACATCTATCTAGATTTTTGACTGCTGCAAATATCATGTTCCCTTACAGATGGATTAAAAACAGATATACTTCCTGTGAACGGAACTTAATCAACATTTGACACAAATCGACAAATTTAGAGTAATGGCCACATCAGATTTCATCATAAATTTTAAAAACAAATTTTTAGCCCTCAACGGTTTTGATTTATTGTGTTCACAGACAGTCATGACTTTAAATTTTTTTTCTTCTTTCGATTAGGAAGCTCTGAAATGTAAAGATTTGTCAAAGGTAGAGCTCGAATTTTTGACGATTAAAATGCTTTCCCTTTCGAGATAAACGAGAAAGTAAAAATGTGCCTTTTCGAGAAAAGAAATATGAGAGAAGATATAATGTTAAGTATTGTGGTGGGCATTTAGATTATTTCAAAGGAAATTAGGAAAAGGATGTAAATAAATAACAATCGATAAAACAATTACAAACTACTTAATAGTTAAAAAAATACTTTAAAATCTTTTTAATTATAAAAATTAATCCTGATACTTTTTAACATACATTACACGTATAAGAAAGCATTCCTCTTCCAAATCACTATTTTTCGATTTTGCAGGTGAGTATACAAAAAGAGAATGGCACGAAGCACAGAGGAAGAAATTCCACCAATACGGATCTATTGTCCGGGAAGAAATTGCCCCGGGTTACAACATCGTCCACTTGTTTGATCCCAAGGACATGGAAGTAGTAAGCTGGAATGAAGGTATACATCATTTTGAGTACGTGATAAAATTTACAATGCACCTGTTCGTTGTCTGCCTGCTGGATAATTATTTATATTTTTGTCCCAGGGAAGTTTCCAAAAAGGGAGTTTTTCGTTGCAATGAGAATGATGCGAGAACAAAATCCCGAAGTATATTCTTCTGCTGGAGTTGCCGCAGCGTAAGAACACTTATTTTGTTTTCAAACTTTTGCTTGAATCTTAAAAATGTTTGATGAACATATAGTAATAATAAATTTAATGTTAGTGAAGCTGTTCTTTGCCAAGGTTAAAAAAATAAAACAAAAAATAAACAAACAAACAAAACTCATGAATTTCGCTGAAAAAAAAACTAAATAAAATGAATATTGCCAATACCAGTTCGTCATCCTGTTTATCACCATAACATAAACATTATTTTTAAATACTTATTAGCATTTTTTATGAGGAGAAGGAATCCTATAACCGGCTACTCCGACCCGTCCGAAGGCACATGGAAAAATCTGAATGACTGAACCACCGCAACAGCTGCATTGGCAAAAACTGTGGTTGAGTCCTAAGAGCGAGCACTGGTCACGGCACAACCCTTCCAGTGGGAAGTACGTCCCGTAATCGATGCGAGGCAGCCGACCTTCCCATATTTTTCTGTATCCATCAGGGTGGCGAGAACCACCCACTTTACCGGAAGCTCCTCACTCTAAATTATGAGATGCCCTCCACCGAATGGGACAGGGAGAGTGAATCTATCAAATTTCTGATTTATGTAATTTGATAATTGATTGTTTAGCATTTTCTTTCAACAAGACTTCATAATGAACACAGAAAAATTCGCAATTAATTTAAATGCCTTTTGGAAATTTGCTGATATTTCTGAAATCAAATGCCACGGGCTGAAAATTGGAGCATTTCCTTTCTCGAGTTTTATTGACTAACCACAAGAAAAAATAAGCCATTAAAACTTTATAATTGATCAAACTATTTTTCTCATTGCATTTGTTGCAATATTCGACAGACTATATTTCATGGCAACAACATAAAAAAATATTTATGGGATTGAATTGTGGAAAGTAACGTCTTATCTTTCTGGTATCTCTTTGAAGCCGTCGAGTCCTATACAGGGTGATCGGTGATGTCCTTTTTCAGCTTTTTAAATTCAAAGCGGAGTTTCGTATAACCAGGGATATAACGAAAACCTATAATAAAGTTACTATATGAATTTATCGAGGAGATTACAACTCCTGAACAGGAAATAAGGAAGTTGTAAAAGATAATTGAAAAAATAAAGCAGATAGGCCTGAAAATACAAATAGAGCAATGTACTCTATATCGTAATAAAAACACAGAGAAAAGTTTAATGAAATTATACATAAAATTGGTGAAGATATTTGCGATTAAAATTATGAGCTTTAAGTGATTTGAAAAAGGGTTCGTCTAAAATTAAGAAACACATTCTTCTTCTGTATTCTCATATAATTTTTACGATTTCGGGATGATGAAACGAAATTTAAGCAATAAAGAAAATAAATTAAAAAAATTAAGAAAAAAAAAATCTGAAAAATGCATTTGGGTGCAAGTGATCTGACGATACATTTCCCAGTTTTAAGAAGAACCCATTTTTAAGTCACAGAAAGTTCATAATTTTAATCGCGAATATTTTCCATTAACTTTACAGATAACTCCATGAAACATTGTCCTGTGTTTGTATTATGATATAGCGTGCTTCTTTTCTAATTGTTTTGGCCGATCTCTTTCATTTTTTAATTATATTTTGTATCTTTCTTATTATTCTTCCTTAACTCAAAGCGGCCAATTTACATTCGCAATTGGCTCAATAGAGATAGATGAATTTGAAGAAACATTTTGTTCCAGTTTCAAAATAAGTTTAGTAAAAACTTGTGCACTAGTAAAATTCTGCACCTCCCTTGGATATTAAATTAAGATTAATGAGGTCGTTTACGAAATTATTGCATGAAAGCAACTGATAAGAGTTTCTTTGACTCTCAGAAAAAAAAATGGCAGAAAAAAACATTTTGTAGGACCATAGATAAATAATAAAACCAGAAAAATAATAAAAGTTAAATTTTAAAAATAAAATCTAGGAATATTTTAAAGTATAATTTGCAAAAATACTTTGTACTGTTTTAGTAGTTGTGTTTATATACATAAAAGCGTTGCAAAGATATTGAATAGAATTTTGTGTGCACTTTATATTTGTTATAAGTGCGCTATTTTTTTTTTGAAAAAACCTTGTGAAGGTCAAAAAATCAATCCTAAAATATTATCATGCAATGATATTTCGGATTAGAGGCAGTCCATTGCAGCTCTTTAAAATTCATATAGATTTGATTCTTGATTGTTTTTGTAATTTAATTGTATTTCATTTCAAAATATGAAATTTCAACTACGGGATTTTTATGAATCCAAGAGAAATTCTGTTATAAATTATTTCTTATATGACTACACTAAACGTGAATGTGTTAAATAAGATGTCGATATGATTTAAGTTATAATGTTTAAATTAATTGCTAAAATTCCATCTTTAAGCAGAATTTCCTTCATTTACAGCAACGGAGAAGCCTGGCACCACATTCGAACCCGATCGCAAGTTCCAATGCTAAGACCTGAAATAATGAAGACTTACTTGCCTCAAATGAACATCATAGCTGATGATCTGATTCGTCGAATTCGTTTGCTTCGTCAACCGAATCATCAAGTTCCCAAATTAATAGATGAGTTCTTCAAATGGGCTTTAGAATGTAAGTAATTGCAAAATTATTTTTTCTCAACACCTAGAATACCGTGTCGGGTGATAGCAGAAGCTGTCATTCAGTGTAAAATTTCATGCGAGAACATGCTTATGTTTAATTCATATCTCTTTATTTTAATACGTTTTCACCGTGTAATCATCTGGGATGCACATTCATTATCTAATTAAGTATTCTCTTCTCTACAATGGTTAAGAAAGAGCAAACAAGTACGCATCTTATTAATAGTAATCCGAATCTCTTGTATGAATCATGGCATACAATAATATAATAAGACATACAATAATATAATAAGGCACACAATAATGTTAATAAGCGTTTAATATTGTTCAGAACAGTATTAAGAAATAAAATAAATGAGAAAAATAATCGAAAGGTGTCTACCATAGGAGTACAGAATCAAATTATAACTCTAGAATGACATGTTTAACCCGTTCATTATAACTGGTTTTAAGACTGAAATGACGTTCTATGTTCATTGACTGTTTTGTTTGAAATGAGGCTTTTGAAAGAACAAAGTTTAGCAATCAGAAGTGCAATATTATGATTTTTTTAAAAGTCCCTGATAACGTTTTTAAGTATATAATTATTATATGGCTACTGCTACCATTAATTCTGTCTATCATTAAAATCAGAATGATAGCAAATGGCAATAATTATCAAATTTCAAACTTTCGAATAAGGAATCGTTTAACAATTTTTTATGATCTTACAAGATCAATTGAAACTGTAATTTCAAGCGGAAAAAGAGAAATGTTTGCTAGATATATTCCGCCCACTGAATGTAACCTGCAAATTACGCGCGTATAGAAATACTACTAGTGAAACAACCTTGGAATGAAGTAAATTTTCCTTGCACTACGCAGATTTTTAGTTGCTTCTGGCGACTTCTTGGTTTGCCGGAAATATTTGTTATATTTAATTTTGGAAAAACAGATAATTTAGTTATAATTTTATGTCAATGATTTCGCCAAATTGTCAGGCATTAAAGCCGTGTTATTTTATCAATCTTACTTAAGTTCTGTTTATTGTGTACATGGACGTTTTTAATGGAGACTAGTCCCATAATATCACAGCGCTATTAAAAATGTAAATGTAAGGTTCATCTATGTTCTAAATTTCGCTTTAATTCTTTTATCTGTCTTATTAACTACATAAATACTAAACAGAATCTTTCTTCCACAAATTTTATCAATCGAAGAAGCTCCCGTAATAAATATTTGATGAAACAATGAAAATAGTTTGAATTTGAGGTTAAACAATGAAAAATGTTGTTGGAAAGTAGGCAAAAAATTTAAAATATCTCAAAATTCAGGAAATTTGGCCCAACTATTAAATTGGTATCATTAAAAAAACAAATTTTTGAATTTTGAAACGGTATGAAATTCATGTAAGGGCAACATTATTTTCTGAAAAATTGTTAAAATTTAGTTTGGTTTCAAAATTCATCTCAATTTTTCGTTTTGGTTTAATTAAAATTCCAAAAAGGAAAAAAATTGCTTTGAAGTGCGTATTTCCACCCTCCAAGGTGCTGTATTCCATTGTCAAATTTAATAATTGTAAATTAAACAGTCTGGCCTATACAGAGCTCTCTCACACACACGCACACGCACACGCACACACAAATCTTTATTATTAGTAGATATTAAATAAACATTTAAAGCCATTGTTAATCTTATATTTACTTGTTTTGATAACGTTAATGCCTGTTTTACAAGTACAATATCCTTACAAACTTTAAAGCATAATATTTAAAATAACTCAGATAAGAACATGCCAGTTATTTTTTAGCAAAAAGTATTACGAAAAATAATACTGCAGACAATTCTAAAATGTCAGAAAAAAAATGTAAAAATAAGTAGAGAACAAATTAGCATATTTTTGCAATGGAATAAATATGCATATATGACCTGTGTAATTGCTAGTATGTAAAGATATGGCCAATAAGTAATCGGGAAAAAGTAATTTTCACTTCTGTCTATGCCAGGTTAAACTGAATGACCATAATCTTCGCGATATTAATATGAGATCTAGGGTCAACCTAGCTTTCAACAGCCGCTACTGGAGGTGTCCGTTATACCGAATGGAAATGACCAGTGGTCCCTCTGTTTTAATTTAGTGCCCTAGAAGTTTCTATAAACATGGAAAATGGTAGATTAAGAGCACTTGTAAAGAAAGAACTTGTCCAACGAATCCAATATCTTTACACACAATGTGGACCCAACTGGTATCCCCCCCGTGGGACCCAAATGTTGATTGATAAAATCTTATATATTGTTTGTTTCAATGTATATGCCTTTATGTCTGCATGAGAATATATTATCAATCGAATATAAATGAAATTTTACATAATTCATTTCCTGTGACTAAATAATAATGATTGATATATTTTCCGTTCCAATAGCACCAAAGTAACTTTGGCGCTTTTTTTAAAAATTTTTTCTCCGTCAAAGCCTTTGTGCGAAATTTGGTTTTATTCCTTTCATTAGTTTGAGTTGCCAACGCTTCTAAACAATAAAAGTTATTTTATGGCCACCCTTTATTATTATCCATTATTTAACACAGTATAGGAATTGTATATGTTGGCTTTCTAATGATAAAATTTTGTAAATACATTTATTTATGCAAATTCTCTAACCATATTTATTTATGAAATTTTTTGTAATTATATTTGAATGATATAAATTATAAAAATTCTTTATTCTATGGTAAAATCTTAGTTCGCAATGCATTTATTCTTGACTCGAAAATGCTTTCAAACTGATAAATTATTAGGATCATATTTATCAAGATGGCGATCGTCTGTCGCTTTATATATTTGCGAGCATGTAAATATGGTCACTGTATTTAGGCAAATATTATTTGCCGTATGGCCAGGCCACTAAAATTTTAGATCTATATCAAATTTTAGATCCATTTGATACAGGGAAAGACATTCAAAATTTATAATGAAGAGCACAAAATGTCATTCTCTTTTAGCCTACCAGAATGTTGAGAGAAACCATTCCAACCTTTTTTTTTTCTTCTTACAAATAGAGAGAATATGTAAATTAGATTTACGAATATCGTCTTCTCATCGGATGACCTCAAATATTGAGTTGAAAAGCTTCCGTTATGTGATGGTTGGCTCTTGCTTTCCTGATAGTTACAATAATGGTGTGGGGCTATTACCTCTATTCCGATGACGTGTTGTACCTTTTTGTGAGTGCTGGGCGCACGAATCGTTCAGTGAGGAGAATTATTATGTGTTCATCTTAATTTCCATTTTAATTTTTTTAACGACTGCATAGCAGGGTGGAGTTTACCCCGAGTGATTATTAAAATCATCATTAGCAGAAAACTGCTATCCGCTTTCCGAGTTCTTCTTAAAATCATATGTTTTTCCCCCATAAAATTAATTTAAAAGCGAATGACCCTCTCATGATCTTATTCTGATTATAATGCTATATTTTTTGTAATGTTTTCTCCACCCTTTAGCTGTTACTTATATTCTCTTCAATGAACGGATGGGTTGCCTGGACGATGACGTGTCTCCAGACTCCATGTCTCAAAAGTACATCCAGGCTGTCAACCAGTTTTTCCAACTCTCAGCTAAAGTGGAACTTGCTTCAATTCCCATTTGGCGCTTCTATCCATCCCTCTCACCATCGTACCAGAAATTAAAAAAAGTTCACGATTTCTTTTTTGAGTAAGTTTCTTAATTCCCCTTTTTTAATTTGGAAGGTCTGTCTCAAAGTTACTGAGCATTAAGGAATGCAATTAGTATATTAAAGGAACTATAAGAATGCAGTCTGCATAAACCTTCTATCGAACAGACCACAAGTTTTCAAATAATTGTATAATTTTAAAATAATAGTAAAATCAGTATATACCAGTTCGATTCAAATTACGAAAAACTTTTAAAAATGCAACCATAACATCATTCAATGCATTAGTATTGCAGAATTCTTTAAACATTATTTTTTCGTCTTTATTGAAGCTTATAATTAGTTATGCCAGTCAATCTTTCAAAAACTTTTTCACACGCTCTAGAAAAAAAGTTTTTTGTTTCAGAATTTTTCAATTCAGGACCAGACTTTAAATTTTTAACAGTATATTTTAATCAATTTGAAACTTGTCGTAGTTTAAAAAGTCGTGTCCTTCCTTTTCATAGGCAGGGCACTACTTTGTTTCTGTTTTCTGATCTTTTGTGTCGTTATCTCAATTAATTCTTATTAACTTATTTAAAGTAACTGAAATCCATATACATTTATTGTACTCAAAGAATTATGATTTATCTTATTAATTTTTTTTCATCTAAATTCTTGTGATCGAACTATTACAAAAAATATTGATTGAATACTACACAAATGTTAAATTTCGTCAAGGCTCAATAACTAATTTTTTATCCAATAGATAAGATAATACTTAAAGACACTAAATGAAAGTAAATATTTTATTTTATGTTGTTTAGTTAGTATACGTACTGCTGAGGAAGTTACAAAGTCCACATTTTTGTACATTTGCCCGAGTCATACTTAATAAAATAATCTTATCAAGCTGAAATTTTACAGAAAAGAGGTTCCACTTTTCTTCAGCCAAAACTGATCAAGTTATGAAATCTGAATTGCATTATTTTAGGTCAATCAACGGCCGCTGCTTGTGAATTCCAGGCATTGATTGCCATATCCATTTCTTGAGGTAGCTACTGAAATGAATGTAAATTCACTAAAATAGTGATATATAAAGCCTCAAAACTTGGTCTGCTTAGGTTGCAGAACTGTTTTTGTTTAACAAAAATATTTTATTCAACATGATTGAAAGGACCTATGGACTGTTTGAAAATTTAGCTATCGTAATTTTTTCAGAAGCACATTTTCTGGCTCACAATCTAGAGCATAACATTTTGAGTTATTTAGATATTTTGTATTTAGTGAGGAATTATATATAAGTTCAGAAATTTGTTATAGAGCCATGATTAGAATGGACATTTGTATAGATATCTTTAACGTAAAATTGTTATTAAAACTTATCAGTTACCTCAGAAAAACTTATATCTGTATATTTTTGCTCGTTCCGTATTTTAAAATAAATACACTTAAAAAAAAAGAAAATTTTCGTGACTTCATTTAAATTTCAAAACGCCCATTCACCACATAAATTCGAAAACTTTCCTTATAATCGTTCTATCGATCTACCGTAGAGCTATTTAGTTGCTTCTTAAACTAAACAAAAATGAAAGCTCTTTTGAAACTAAGAAATGAAGTAACCGCACCTTATTGTGTAATGCTGATTGGAACGGAAAAGAGAACAAGATTCCAATTTCCGGTAATCACATGCTAATCATGCGCCGTTTTGTTCTGGGCCACGAAGGAATCTCGCGATCTTTGGAAAATCCATTGAAATTTTCCTTCCTTCTGATCACATCTTAGTTCGCGTGCAAAAGGAATGAGATGCAATCTTCAGTTTTGCGAAAACGAGGACTTTCTGTTAGAATTTTTTTCTGCTCAATTGTCATGAAATGGTTGTGTGGAATAATTGTGCCATTGTCTTGCCAAGGACTCATTCGAAGATAAGAACTGTATAATTAGGCTCCTTGTTTGAGATTTTGATAAAATGAAATATAATTTCAGTGATTGGAAAACTTTCTTCAAGATCGATTAAATGATTGAATTGATTTTTAAATGGATACTTTTGACTTTGTGAATGATTCTGATGGTAAAAAAAATACCTTTTAAAATAATTTTTTTTCTAAATGAATGCAAGTTTTTGGAGGATAATGAGCGAATTCGATTTTTTGGATTTCAAAAGTTTACCTAAAACTCCACAACTCCATATAAATCTCTTAAAAAAGAGGTTTTATGTTCTTTTTATATAAACTAATTTTTATATTATAATTTGATTGCTTAAGTAGATTTGTTAAAGCAAAGTAGATTTGTTTAAGAAGATTTGTTAGAGCAATTCACTCCATCCTGCAAATAACAATTTGAAATTTAAAAATTTTCATTATGGACAAACTTCAAAGCAACGTAATATATCTGAGAGATAGTATCACAACGAATTTCCTTAATGTATTCTTTCATTTCATGTACATACGTAAATTAGAATCAAATTAACTAATATGCTTTATTTTATTGAAAGCGAGATTTTAAGATTTGACATACACAGAATGATGAAATATTTATATAGTTCGTAATAATAGCTTGGAAATAAAAGAGTTAATAGAGGGTGTTACCTCTTCGTTGGCGCTTTTTGTTAAAGAATCTTGCAACTATGTGCTGACTTGGCTTCAGCGATAAAATATATTGTAACCCTGCTGACATGGGATCAGTTTTAAAAAACAGTTTCGTACTGAGTCGTTGCGGGGTCGGTGAACCTCGATGAAATAAAAAGTTGGCATTCGAATTGTCGTTTGATTTTAAATAAGATTACAGTCCACTTATTAAAAAATTGAAATGAACCAGCTGAAACTTATGGCAAATTCATACCAGAGGGTTACATACAGAATTGGAATCAAAGACACAAAATATTCAATTGCTTAAAATTAGGAGTTTCGTAAAAGATATACAAAATTACATTTTAATTTCCTTTTTAGTGTAACCGTATCTTGTTGACTTTATATTTACTTTCTCGTATATATATATATATAAAATAGAGAAAATATAATGATCGCCAAAAAATTCGAACTCCAGATTTTGACGAATCTCCTCGCTTTAGATCTTGAATTCGAAAAACGCATTTTTGGAAAATGTCCCACTGCCTGTCTGTCGATGACAAATACAACTCAAAAACATTTTGAGCTAGATGGTTGAAATTTGGTATACGATCTTTACAACAAATTTTCAGATTTTTATGAAATTTTGAGTAAAATCTGTTCAGAGGATGTCCGTCTGTTCGAATATAAATTAATGCGGTAACTACAAAACTAGGACAGCAAAGTAGATAAAATTCGGTACATAGATTTAACATCTATGCAGTAGATACCCATAAAACGTTCAGCCAAATCCAACTAAATTGACTGATGATTCAAAAATGCAACAACTTAAATATATCAAATTTGATATGGGATTTTGCTACTACAAGTCCATTTTTGTAACAAATTTTGGTTTCAATCAATTGAGAAAAACATGTCTAAATCATAAATTCGATTTTTGCATGCTAATAATGCATGCCTGGGATTAATCGCCAAATAACACGCCAAGGATGACTCTATAGTTTTAGTAAAAATGCTAAATTTACGCCAAAGATTAATATTTCGTAACGGTTGTACATCATTGCCATGCAAGGGGCTCCCTGACATGGCAAATTTATGCGAGAAATTTTTAGGGAGATCACTGTCGCTGGTTTACTAATAAAATTAGATATATCTTATTTTATTAACAGTTTATAAGATTTCAAAGGATTTAATACATCGAAAGCAAAAGTTATTCATAGATTAATAGCACAAAATACCCCAATATTATTACGATAGCTTCTAAAATATCCAATCACATCATGGAGATATTTTAAAATATCATGTGCTAATAGGCTATGATAGCTTAATATTTTTACAAAATCAATAGGTGAAATATGTTTAATAGAATCACTTGTGAAAACACCATTTTTCTTTCTTAGACATGCCATGCAGTACGTCCACTCTAAAATGAAAGATTTGGAGAAAGAAAGGGACTCAAAGAGCATGTCCTTGATGGAAAAATTAATTCTTAGGGGATCTCCAAGAGATGCCAGTATCATGGCAGTTGATGCCATGGCAGCTGGAATCGACACGGTAAGCTCATACAGTTACTATAAATTTTAATGTTCTTTAATGATTATTTTAAATTCCATTTTCAGGACGAACGCAGGAAGTTATCACACATTCAGGTGACATAAAACAGTGCAGATCATATTGTAAATTAAAGAAGGGGGGAGGGATTTGAATCGCGTCTTGAAGAATCAGGTACTTAGCACTTCATAAACTTTCTTGGATTTCCATTTGAATTATTCGTTAATGAATCCTTATTTTTATCTTTGGATTCTGTTGCTTAAGCATATGGCTCACCTTGAGAGTATTTTTCTTTGTAGAATGTTTTCAGATGTAATTTTTAAAATTCAGTCCTGCTGGGGAGCGATGATATAAGTCAGCTGTCATAAGTCGTAAATGTGCAGCTAGAGACAAATTAATTTAGCACTTAATAGTAAATATAGTATTCTATATATAGAAAAAACTAGAAACAAACTCATATCCAATGAATAACATAATAACTGTTTCTACTCATTTTCTGTCTTTAGGAAAAGCTACATGAAATAAAACATATTCATTTTAGACACTATAATATCATTACTTAAAATACTAAAGACAAGTGTTTAATAAATTCAGAAAAATGATGTCTGATGATAAAAATACGGTCATTTTTATTTCAAATTATAACCAAATTATCAACGCCTGTAGCTATGGTGATAAAAAAAATATGAAAAACACGTATTTATTAATTCCATCTATTTTCTTCAAGGTTGAAAAAAAATTTTGTTTCCCCTTTCAAATTTCAAATTTTAATTTTACAGAATATATTTTATTTTAAATAATGTAACAAAGAAAAAGTATTGCAATCGTAAAAAATTTTGAGATTTTAATGAATCTGTAACTTTTTGATCTTCTTGCGTTTGAAAAACACATTTTTGGAATTTTTTCTGTATGTGAAATTTATAACTCAAAAACGTCTGAGGTAGTTGAATGAATTTTGATATGTGGTTTTTACATTGGATTTGTAAATTTTTTTTTATCAAATTTTGAACGAAATCTTCACAGGAAATCTGTTGGAATATTCCGATTGTTAGTAAATATGTTAACTACAAAACGTAAAAAGCTAGATAGATAAAATTTAGTATGTAAATTTAGTATTTAAAGTGCAAATCTGTATAATTTTGAATCAAATTCATCACAAGACTGACTTTGTGTCGTCTTTCAGAAATAAATCTATATAAAAACACGATTGTTCGGCGTTTCCATGATGCTGCGTCAGCTTCAGATGGCACAACTAATTTATCGTTTTATTTCTTACTTTTAATTAACTAAGCTCGCATCACAAAGAATCGTGAGAATATCGTTTGATGTTTTCGAACTTTTTTATTTTTAATTATCGCTCTCTTGTAATACACAATTTATGTTTGTTTTTTAACGATTTTTTTTGTATATTTTATAGCCACATTCTTACGAATTGTAACTGTTTCTCAAAGATTTTGCAAATATATTTTTAAAATTAAATTGCATTATATTCTTTGGAATTTATCACACATACACTGGCTTCGGGAGTATTCCAGTAATAACGAACTTGTGATAAATTGTTACTACTTATTTGTTATTTTCACCTACCGCATCATGAGCAAGCGACAGCGATATTTGAGAAACATAACCAATTAAATAAATGAAATTTTGTACGTAATCTTATATATAAAATTTATAATTCTGTGTCAAATTTTGATTTTAACATGCCTAAAAGTAATTCCAAAAAGCATTTTCGATTTTATTTGCTATACTACGAATCAGAAAATACTCATATACGGATCCCTGAAAATTAATATCTGGACATTCTTGGCGTTCATGGACTTGTCCAAGATTCACTATTTTATGCGGAGAAAAATGGAAAGTTATCTTTTTTATAGAGCATTAGAGGGAATTTCGGAAAGAATTTTCCCGCTAGCTTTGAAGGTAATATGGTCAGTAGAGATATTTCACTTCAACCATTTTTTTATAAATAAAATTCTTTTGACTCAGTCAACCAACCTTTGACTTTTGACTCATCATAAAAACAGACTCAGTTTTCCTGTTTTTATGATGAGATTCATGTTTGAAATAATTCATGAATAAAAGTTATAAATGAAACGATTCACGAAAACAAAGAAATCTTCTTAAATGCTGCGAAAAATTCAAACTGAAAAAAAAAGACAGGATAATTATTCAAAAAATAAGGGATTGAGCTTTGAAGAAATAATATGTACTTACTTCCACTAGTAGCCTTATTTTTCTATAGCCATGAATAAGAAATCGCTTGTGATTCCTAAATGTTTTGAGAACAGGAACATTTGTGGTGAAAAGCTTATAAGCCAGATAACAGCGACGAACACGGGCAATTGCTTTTGTCTTGTGGTCTTGTTACTGGGCTGCGAACTACAAGGTCTGAGGTTCTATCCTAGCTCATAACAATCCGCTACACATTCATCATATATTAATGAAGAGAATTAAAACTCCTATCAGATTCAATAGTACGTTACCTTTCATCACTTTAATAAATACACGGAAAAAGCGATAATCTTAAGAGATCAAAATAAAAGCCTCCGCTCTAGAAGATAAACAAACGCAGATTACTTATCTACATGTATGATCATTCGATTAATTCAGAACAACAAGCTACTGCAGAATCATGTGAGTTTTCTCTTCAATATAGTCAAGCGCTTTTACTTTTTTCGGATACAAAATATATGCGTTGAAAGTATCATAATTTTCAGTATGACGTAGTAACAATTTTATAACACATTACTAACATTTCCCGTTCTGTTAGCTTGTGTTGTCTCAGACTATGGAAATTTGTAAGAGAGCTTATAAACATAGCATATGGTATAATAGTAGTCTGAGGAAATTAAGAATTTTTTTTTAAGGCTAATTGGTCTGAAAAATATGACATTTAATAATTTAAAAGAATGTGTAATTTTTCAGCTACATATGAAGAATTGTTTCAATGATCAAATGTTTCCTGATATAATTTTCTATACGCAAAATTCAGCAGAATCGGGTAAATTTTTTTTTAATGTTCATTTGTTGATGTCAATTGATGGATATCTTCGAAGGACAATTTCGGCTCTAATATTCAATTCTTGATTAAAATATTTCACATTTCTTGAGAATTCCAAAAATAACCTCAAGAATATGCCTAGTATTTAATTCTCAGCTTCACAACCAATGCATATTAAAGGCAATAAAAAATCTGAAATTCTTGCTAATCTATGTAATATTTAATTTTTTTTTATCTAGATACTTATTTGATCCGATTTTAATAATGAAAAGAAACATAAAATGTTATTTTTGCTTTAGACATCTCTGACTACCGCTTACGTTTTGCGTAATTTGGCTGCTAATCCAGAAAAGCAGAAAAAACTTCAAGAAGAGATCGACCGAATCGTTCCCAACAAGTCTCCCTTGACCGTGGATGGTTTGAATCAGTTATCTTACCTCCGAGCATGCGTCAAAGAGAGTATGAGGTAAGTCTATCTTGCTGATGGTGTCTTTGTATAATCACACTTTGCTATTTGCTTGTATTTGTTTGATGTTATCAAGCTTTCTCAAATGATGGATGTAAAAAAGTGTAAAACACAAAACAATACCTTTATCGTTCAAATCGCTGCATATCAGTTAACATATCCGTTCAAGCCTGGTTCGTTCATCAAAACATAAAATTTTTATTCTAATTTTTAGAACAAATATTTAATGAAAGAATATTTGAATATTGCAAAATAAACTTCATAAGTTTTTAAATATCAGATAACACTATTTTGTTTTAAAATATGCTTGAATAATATTTTATTGATATCAATCATCTAATATCCTTCTTAATTATTTTTGTTGTTTCGGATAACATAATTTGGTGTTATTTGGCAAAAAATTCGACTTGATGGCATTATTTTAACACATTTTCAGTTTTTAAGTTTCGTACTGTTATTACAAGTTTTATCCTTTTTCATTGACAGATATTTCCCTTTAAGCATGCATGAATTCGAAATGAATATCCACATGCAATATTTCACAGTTGTCATACAACATTCCACATTTCCCATGTTAGTACGAATGAATCTGTTACTAAAGCAAAGTAGCTATACGTTTAAACTGAAAATGAATTGGGCGCTTTTAAGGGTCTAAGATTCTTTCTATTTCTAATTAGATTTTGAAATAACAGTATATGTTTACGACTAATCTAGTTAAAAGTTTGAATAAATTCTTTGTTCAGGAAATGAATTTGGGTAATTTAATCGAAATTTTCTAAATAATTCTATTGAAACTAATTTGTTTCGAGTTATCATTAATTGATTGTTCATTTTGTCATAAAAATCGTATTAAAATTTTCTTATTTGGATAACTGAAAAAGGATACTTTTCTGTTAGCCGGGCGCAAGTGTCGCCAATTGTGAATCAAACACGAATTTGGTGGAATACTACATTATTTGGCAATTTTTTGCTTGCACCCGGCTAACGGATTGTGAACCAAACGCGAATTTGGCGTAAGAAATTTGGCTGAATTCTACATTATTTGGCGATTTTTCGCTTGCGCCCGGCTTACGGAAAAGTACATTGAAAAGTGGGAAACGTGCAAATTTAAGCAATCCTTTTTGTTGTTAATGCGATTCTCAAAGGCAATTTTATAAATTTTCTGCCTCAAATAATTAATTTTAACGTTAATATTACATTTAACATTGAAAATTGGCACTTTCATTTTAATGTATTTGGGAACGAAAAGTTTTTATCAGATTTATTTAATCATTCACTTTATATTCCTTCTGTTCATTTTGTAGAATATTATGGCCTGCCCATATGTATTTAATATTTTAAGTACTTTATAAAATACCTGCAATGCCGTTTTCATTATTGTTTTTAAATATGATATTTGAGTTTTTAGGATTTGAAAAAAAGGCTTTTTTAATTTAATTTAAATATGACTTTCTTTGTCTATTTTGCTACTTCCATGCCTTGCTTTTAAAAACTTTCAACCCTTTTATAGATGTACTACTTAGATGGAATTTTTTTTTGTCCCACACCTAGGTTTATGCAAGAAATAGAGTAACGTAGTTGTAATATATAATGTATTTTATACTTCGATTAAAATACAACTTTTTTTGTGTTTTTCCTAAATATTTTGAAATAATACTAAATCCACACACAACTAAATAGCACCTGCGTCTTAATTCGGAGGAAACTTAGCAACCCTTTTAGAGGTGTAATTCTTTGAATTAAAATTCACTGTCGGAATGCATGCCGATTCTACAAAAGAAAATATACAAAGAACCAAATTACAACGCAGAAAAAGTTATGGAAGCAAATAATCAGCAACATGAGTTAAAAGTTCATGAATTTGTGATTCTGGGAGATATGGAGAACATTTTAAGTTTGGTTTACATAAATAAATATCCTACATTTAAGTTAAAATAGGTTTATTTTGTATATTTGTCATAATTATTAAAAATATGGTCTGGTTACAAGGATTATACTTTTGCCAGCACTTCAAATTCCAAACATCCGCATTACAACATCAGAAGGATTTAACTTTTACCAGATCTTTACACACGATGGAACTCCGCCGAAACTGGATCTCAAAGCGGTCATTCTATTGTATCAAAGTCAAGATTGTGCTAATAGTCTAAGTTTTCCTATTATTCTGTAATTATTGTCTTATATAAATTACAAGAATGTGCATGCATAGAATCCATTTAGGTTTCTCATTTTCCATAGAAAGTTTTCATCATTAGAATAAAATCACAATAGCATGAGACTCTAAGGAAAATTCAAGTACATATCTGAGGAATATCATTAACTGAGCCGAATTCTCATAATAGTTGGGGAAAAGAATTCTACATTATGAATGCATAGTGGTCATAATTTATTAACAATTCATAAATGAAAGTAGCAATTGTAATTGTGATATTCTGAGATGAAACACATTCACAGTATTCTGAAATGAATTAGTTGTTTTTAAATAAAATCTTCCTAATTGTAAACATGTTGCAAGAGAAATCTCAGATTTTTCTTTTAAGAATTTCTAACAAGGGTGGGATTCATTCAAAGATGAAAGAAGTAAAAATATCTAATGATTCATTTTTCAGCTGATTTTTCCCAAGAATTTTTTTTCTGGATAAAAATATTAATTGGATATTTCTTTTTTCAGAATAAGTTATCGAAGAAAAATACAAGAAGGCGATTAAAAGAAAATATTTTTTTCTTTGTAGATTCATCTAATTTTTTAGAAGCAAAAAAGATTGCTCTTAACTTTCTTTGAAAATATTAATATTGGCTTAAATCTATTATCTCTGTAAAATATCTGATCAAGAAAATTAATTTTTTTCCAGACTTTATCCAACCGTTCAAGGCACCTCTCGAACACTTGATAGAGATATAGTCTTATCTGGTTACAGGATACCAGCCAATGTAAGTTTTTTTTTTAATTATTATTATTTGTAATTTATAGAATCTATTAACCAGTAACATCTTTATCGTTGCCAAGAATTAGTTTTAGAAATAAGCTAATTAATTTCATATTTATTAAATAATTAATATAAAGTGTAATCAAATAAGTAAAGATATTTAAAAAATGTAATATATATATATTAAAAAGTAAGATTATATCTTGTATATTAAAATAATTTTATTTAAATCAAAATGGTATTGTATATAGATTCACTATGAATTTTATGAGAAAAGTAGAAAATTAAAATGAATTTCCAATCGAATTTTTAAAATATAATTTTTATTTACTGCTTCTAAAGATGTCTGACCTATATTTCTCTAAACATGACATGTTTGTACAATACTTTTAAATGTGAATCTGGTTATAGTGAAATTTTTCTTTTTTGTTTTGTCTTTCAATTGAAATCTGGCTCATTAAGATATGATTCACTGTACTGAAGGCCTCTGAATATTCACGATAGATGATAGCCATATTATAATGGAAGTTATTAAATTCTTTCTGCCAGAATCCTTTTAATTCCATTTTTCATTTCATTTTTTGAATGAATAATTAAAAAAAAATGTATATTAATTGAATGAAACATAAATATTCCAAAATGTGGAATTTCTAATAGAAAAATTTCAGACTACAGCTATTGTTGCAAGTTATTATCTTGCCCTGGTCTCCCTTACTTATTGAATTTTGCTGTTATTAGTATGCGACAAGGGTAATGGCACTCTCATATCAATATTTTTGTTATCAGGAACAAATTTGACGCATCTCTCACTTTCAGTTTTCTTTGAGTTTGTAGCAGATTGTTATGAGCGAAGATAAAACCTGGGACCTTGTGGTTCGCAGCCGAGTAACACGACCACAACACAGAAACAATTGTTTGATATTTCGTAGCTATTATCTGGCTTATAAGCTTTTCACCACAGTAATAATAAGCCAGATAACAGCTATGAAACACGAGCAATTGCTTTTGTGTTGTGGTTTTGTTACTGGGCTGCGAATCACAATGCCCCAAGTTCTATCCTCGCTCATAACAATCCCCTACATTGGTGACCTCGGACGGTGAACCTTCGTACAGCTGTTGTGGCGTCATCTACCCACAGCAAACCAAAGTCCGCAGACTCACTTGACGCAGCAACACAAAGTCGTCAGACTCACTTGACGCAGCAACACAAAAGTCGTCAGACTCACTTTGCGCAACAGCATCAGCAACTACTCACCCACACAAGCTCGCCATAAAGCTTAGCGCTTCTCAAATGGGTACAGACGCATTAGACTGAACAGCTAAACACATCACCACTGAACCGCTACAAATTGAATCACATATCTTTCATGAATTTCTAAATCGTGAGACAGGGATCATTTATATTGATTTTAATTATCTGAATTGAATAATAATAGACGCAGATCACCTTGAACTACAACGTGTCAAGTACCCAGGAGAAATATTTCAAGGACGCCGAAAAGTACATCCCCGAAAGATGGCTCAAGAGCGCCACTGGACAGAGGGAAGACAGGGAAGCATTCGCTTTCGTGCCTTTCGGATTCGGACCTAGGATGTGCATTGGAAGGCGAATAGCAGAGCTGGAAATGTTCACCTTGCTCACGAAAGTAAGCGTGTTTCTCTAAAAAATACATTTACCGTCTAGGGTCGTTCATCATAAATGTACTTTAGAAAGAAGTAAGTTTAGTAGTTGCAATTAATTGTCAAGTTTATGATTTATTTATTTAAAGAAAAAAAAAAGGACAATGGAAAAAGGAATAAAGCGCAAAACTTTTCTCAAGGTTTATTTTTCGAAAATGATTGTTAAAAAATTCAGGCTCCTTTCGTTTTTTTCCATATGATAAATTATATCTTTATAAGAAAAAAAAATCCAAGAAACTTTAATTATTATCAAATTAAAAGTACATGTCATTTCAAATTTTATCCTTGCTGAATAAACAATGACCAAAAAATATTTAATTTAAACAGCATTTTGATAAAAAAAAAATACTTACAAAGTCTGTACCTTCAATTTTGAAAAATAGACTTTATTATCAGATTTTTTAGGAATTTTTTCAGGAAGATGCTTTGCTTGTCCTTGGAGGGGATATTTAGCTAACTTTGATAATGTTTGAATGTCAAAATAGCAAATAAAATTGTAAATTATTCTATAGAATTTTAACTTAAGTCAATTAGATTCGCTATGCCAGAATATGGAACCCTATTCTTTTACATTTCTCATAATTAAAATTCAATATTTTCTTAAAATGCCAACTTGGATATTCTACACTAGGAGTTCATAATTTATAACTCTTATAAAAATTAAAATTTTTGCTGGTCAATATTAAAAATTAATAAAAAAATATTAAGTTACTAACAATAACAATTAAAATATTTTGCTGAATTAAAATTTATAGTGAAATATTCGAGAACAAAATATACGAAGAATCAGATATTCCTCTAAAATAAAATAAAAAAAGAAAGAAATTTTGAATTTTTTTAAGGTCTATTTATTTGAACAGATTTGGTTAGCTCAGCGTAATTTGATCTTTAATTTAAGCTAAAATCAATTAACTAGAGATTGAGATTCGAAAATAAAGAAAAAAAATAATAAATAAATAGAATATTGAATATTATTCATCGAAAAGTTATATGACAAATTCTATGTACATAAATTCTATGTAGATGATAAATTTTTACTCCTCTAAAAAATACAATATTTCACAGATTTGTTAGGAGTGCAGAGATTATAAAAAGGCATTCTGTCTTGATTGCTATAAATTATTTATTCATATAATTCAATGTTTTTTTCAGATTTTTCAGAACTTTTGGGTAGAAAATAAAGATGACGATCTTCAAATCCGTTTTCAGTTAGTTCTGATGATTAGTAGTCCTCTGAAATATGAATTTTACGACAGGCACAGAAGGGCAGGTAAGGCTACATCATTTCAGTTCTAATTTGTCGTAGTAATCAGTAAATTTATTTTATTTCTTGATTCATTTAGTTGGAAACGCTTTTGAAATGATATTGAATTCAAATCAATAAATTACATAATAGAATTATTGTATCTGTGAGAAGGTATTTTACAGAAATTTTGTTATTTTTATTTTACCCAAAACATCATTGGAGCAATCTGCATCTAATTATCAACTGCTGCTATCATTTGTACTTATAATTACACTTGAAAATATTTCTAAAATAACAAAAAGTATGGATAAATATGAACAAATAATTTGAGTTAGTTAAGTATGAAATATTTATAAATTGTATATTCATTTTATGTTTAATTTTCTTTACTAACAACTAATAAGTTGAGCTGGAGCAATTTAATAAAAATGGATACTTAAAATAAAGAATAAATTAAATCAAGCAAAAAACATGATTAATCTTCTCTTAAAGTCTTTAATAAATAGCATTGCAAATAAAAATAAAAATTAATTATTGCAACTTACACAGCACATAACAAATTATAAATTACAGATTTTGATGCCATACATATATTACAATTCCCTACAAAGGCCCTCATTGGAGAAAACCAGGGGTTTCCCAAGCTTTCTTAGATAATATTTCTTCTTAATACGTTTCTATTTATTCGTTTTTCCATCTCTGTTTGTCTATTCAATACCAATTTTGTAATTGACTTTAAATTGATTTCCCGATTAGCTAGAAACTTAAAAGTTTAAATATAGCTGAGAATTGGAAGACAATACAATATTAACTCGCTTTCTTCTCTGATTGGCTCAAATTTTATCATCAGGTGTAGCTTATCGGAGATTTAATTTAAAATCAATTGTAAAATTTCTCAAACAAGACTAAAAATTGGAAAACATTATTTAAAGAAAAAGAATTTAATATATCTTTTTTAAAATGTGCTAAAAACAATAAATTAGTTTCTCTTAACCCTATACAGATTTATCACCCCATACAGATTCCTAATCCCATGCAGACTGTCCTAAAAGTTTGTAACTGTGAATTTTTAAAATTCAAAATATCAAATTTTTGACGACAGCAATCAAATATCAAATTGAAAAGTTTTAAAATTTGTGAATATTCAAAATTCATAACTTTTTAGAGCAACCAGAATCGAGTTATAAACCAGTGTAAGATTAAGAGAAATTATTTTGTACTTTTTAGTCCGTTTTAAAAATATGGTATATTAATTTTTTTTATTTAAATAATTATTTTGGAAGAAAATTGTTCCATTGGAGACATCTAAAACGACTTCTTACAATATGCACTTATTTTGTGAAATGGCACTGAAACAAGTTTCTAGAACCTAGTTGTCTTTTATATCACAGATTTTTATGGCTCAAAGTAACGCTTTTTATCCAGTACAAAGCATCATACATTAGGAAAAATATCGTTAAAAACCAAGCCTAGTAAAAAATAAACAGATATCATTAACAATCAAAGTAATAGAATGAAAGCACTACTTACATTAAAATGCACTCATCTTCAAAATTGCAGCACTTTCTTTTCCGCAGA
The DNA here is from genome assembly GCA_026543865.1 of Argiope aurantia. Classification (NCBI taxonomy): domain Eukaryota; kingdom Metazoa; phylum Arthropoda; class Arachnida; order Araneae; family Araneidae; genus Argiope; species Argiope aurantia. The sequence continues at coordinate 54,725 of JAPMOR010118294.1, forward strand.
CAATTTTCTCAAAAGAAATCTTTAATTGAAAATCTGAATTTAGTGTGTGGTGAAAGTTTATAAGCCAGTTAACAGCTATGAGACAAGCGTATTACTTTTGTCTTGTGGTCTTGTTACTGGGCTGCGAACCACAAGGTCCCAGGTTCTATCCTCGCCCATCGCAAACTCGTAACAAGTGTTTCCTTTCTTCTGTAACTTCCTGCATCACTAGTAAGTGCCTTTAAGGAAGGAACTGTTCTCATTAGCGTTATTGCTCGTTGATGAAATATACTTATAAAAGAAGTTTCCGAATAATTAAGAAGGTTCTAGCATCCCCTTTGGATATAGAAATTGTGTAGGGCTGAGGTGCCACCATATTGACGTTGGACCGTACGTTCTTAGTGAGGGGTGGGCACATAAGCTGCACCGCAATGGAGGGCTGTTTTGCGTTTGCATTATTGATCGATTATGTTTTCATAGATGTTCAATCATTCAGGTTTCCTAGGACGCATTAGCATGACGGGGCTGGGTATGGGGCTCGATTCTGGTTATCTACAAATGAGAGAAACAATAAAATAAATAAAACTCCTTATCCTATAAGGTGCCCGGTGTATAAGCTTAAGTACAAAGCTACTTCCACAAATTCAAAATAAATCTGAATTATGCTCTATTAGTAAAAAAAATATTGTATTTTTCCAAATTAATTACTGAATTATAAGTCACCTGTTTTACAGCAAATTGATCTCATTTTCGCATTGCAAATAACTTATATTTGTAGTGCGAACTATTTTTGAGTAGTTTGATGAGAAAAATTGATAAAATGATGATTAGATTTCGATTCCACTAATATAATCAATTAAGGATTTCAAAATACAGATTTTAAATTTATGAAATATTTAAAATGCATTTAGAAAAAAAAATTAAAAAATTTTATTGCTTATTTTCGAAAAAGTTAAAAAAAAAAAATCGCTTCTATATTTGCTAATTCTGAAGGAGGTCTAAAATAGCCGCTTAAATAATTTTGTTTTAAATATTTATATATCTTTAGTAAGGTTTAATATACTTCATTCAAATTTATATTTATCAAAATTAGACATTATTTGCTGGAATGTTTTAAAATCAGTTTTGCATTACAAAAAAACAATTTATTTTATGAACTATAAATTTTGTATTTTTAATAACATTCTATTTTTTTTCTTTTTATAGAGCCACAGATGACTTAAAGAAGCATTATTTCAAATACTCACATCAGAGTTCTTCAAAGAACCTTGTACATATGCTGTATATACTTTAAAACGTTGTATTTTATTTTACATTCAGTGCCATTGAATATTTCTTATTATTATTACTCTAGCGTTAATTAAAAACTGACACAAAGGAAAACACTTGTCAGAAAATTTTACTTAAGCCAAATTAAAAATAGCGTGAATAAAAACTCTTAAGAATGGACTGAGAAATAATTTACTATGTTTAATTCAGGAGTATTTTCATGGGAGAAATGTCCTAACAAAACGGGAAAACGCTGAATGTAAATATGTAAAGAAGTATTTTCTTTTTAGAAAACACTGAAAGGACTTATTTATTCGTATTTGCTACAAATGTCATCTTTTGTTATATTTTATATGCTTTTTCTTAAATAGACTTATTATGAATTTTTAAAAGGATCTCTAGGGGATTCTAAGTATAATCCTTTTGATGACTAAAAATATTTCAAATCATTTTATTGCTAATGCTGTGTTTGTGATATCTTTTGTTACATTTTATTAAACATATGCTTTTATCTGTGTGTGTTTTTTTTCGTTCTTTGGGGATTCGAATTACAGCAGAGTCAGACAATTTACTGTCATATTTCGGACAATGATTAATGAAACCATTTTGCTGCAATTTATTCTTGAAAGCGATGGTTTGTAAGAATTCAGGATTAGTGAGGGTTAGGAATATTTTGCTTTGATCACTTTTTAGTTAAGTAATAAGAAGAATTATTAATTCTGTACTGTGTCAAATGAAATTACTTAATTTTTAAAACTTCTTAAATACTTTTAGTTTTCTGACCTTTTAATTTATTCTTCCTTGAAAAGCCATAAACAGGATAGTTTGAAATCTAGTAAGATTTTTTAAATATACTCTATAATGTTTCCAGAGTCCATTGTTTTATATTACTTCAGCAATTCGCATTTATTATTGAATATGAAATTTAAATATCATATTTATTGAAAAGTTTTACAGATCATCAAAATATACATATATTTATACTGCAATTTAAAACATTCATTTGAACAGAAACAAGTAATGACATTTTTTTTATCCTTTAAATTGTTTTTTTCAATTTGAAGTAATTCCAATTCATTAATTATTTCTTCTTCAATGTATTTCTTCTTATGTATTTAGAAAACGATATTTTACAATTTATCTGAGGAAATAACATACCATAGTAGAAATGATTTCATATTAGAACATCTCATAAAGATGTTAATATAAAAATTAAAAATATACTGGTATCAAAAAGTTAAATTACAAGCTTAAAATGTATAATAGATAAAATGTAATCAGGTAAAAATCAATTTAATGCATTAATATTGTCACGTAGATATTCTAGTGTTGGACTCAATGACGCACACAAGAGGTAGAGCTAAACCAATTTATTAACAGAACTCAGAACTGAGAATACCGTAACTGACAAATCTACTGCTTATATATAAGCAGAGAAAGTTCCAGAATACTCTTCTGGAGACAGTAAGAAAAGTCCAGAACACTTGTCTGGTAAACTAAAGAAATGTCCAGTATCTTCTGGAACATGAAATAAAGGAAAACATAAAATCAAGAAATTAAGTATTTACATATACCATTAATCTCAGTGTCTCTAGCGGGATTCGAACCCAGGTCTCTTGATCACAAGACCAGTGCCATGACCATTCGGCCATGGAGATTCGACAGTCTTTCTTCAATGCGGCAATATTTTGCTCATACATGTCCAGTACTATTACACAATTAATATTGGAAATGATGACATACAAGTAGTATTAAAAGAATCGAAAGTTCATAAATGAATTTTAAAAAAATGTAATTGATTGGATCCCCTATAATAATAAATACAGACTTCTGCATTTTCTCAAGATATTTTTTTAAAATTTCAGTACAAATACAAAAAAGTCCTTTAAATAAATTCTTGTAAAATTTTATATTATAGTATTTATAAGCATCGAACATTTGCCAAAATTATTTTTATTTATTTAATGACACTATTCTATTTTTAAGAGGCTATTTTTAACGAAAACCTTTTTGGATTTTTCCGATTTGCTATATGGTATTCAATACTTAAAAAACATCATTTAAGTGTATTTAAATGAAAATAACTTTATTATATGTACTGAACCTGTACTCACATGTTATGGTAATTTTTGGAATGATTTTAAGCAGAATGAGCTTGAATTTTTTTTTTTTGTATCTGAATGCATTTTTGATTTTGTATTAAAAAAAAAACAAATATTTTAAGAATCAATTTTTAAAAATTTTGTTTCAAATTGGAAGCAGCTTATTCTTGTCATTCATAAGAACAATTAGGGTAATTGGGAAAGAAAGTTGCAAATGTTTTGGCTCAACTTAAAACCGTATCGTGAGATTAAAAAGCGCTTTATGTTTTTTGGGAGTATATAATTAGCTTCAGGAACAAGAGCTTTTCCATTTATTCCGATGAGTTTCCAATTACCAATAATCTCTGGAATAACTGGGGATCTGTGTTTCGACTTCCGATCGTTGTAGCGAATTTATTTGGAAAGAATATGCTTAAAGTAACCAGAAATACCGTCTAAGTTTACCTGAAACTACTATATTTTAAAGCTGCTTTTCATCAAAGATATCTTCCATTTCATAGTTTTTGCATATAAATATCTTATCTAGTTACTATTTTTTATATCTCCATTTTGGAGTATTTTGTAATCTTTGTTTCCCTTTTTTTCTTGAGAAGTAAAAAAATGAATCTGTATAAAAATAGAATTAATGAAATATTGTGATGTGCGAGAAAAATATTTAAAACTCAGAAATACTCTTTTAAAAAGAGCAAAAATTAGCCACTTTTTTTTCTTTCTTTGATAGAGTAGAACTTTTTTTCCAAATAGAATTTTCATGTTATTACTGGACACTTTTTTTTAAATTCTAAATTACTTCCTGAAAGACAAACATTTCTTTCCTATCATTTAATTCAATAATAGGATCTAGGAGTATAGCTGTACTTTTAAGAAATCATAAACTGATCATTTGCCATCAAAATAAATTTTGGTTTAAAGAAACTGGTGTTTCTTGAACCTTTTAAATCAAGCGTACCATCACCAACTTTATCAATCCTGCCATGCGAATAAGGAGTCTTTATTCTGGCACCTTCAAGGTTATCAATTAAAATAAACATATTCGTTGAAAGCCCTTCCATGGATGGTAGAGATAAGTTACCTCTTCTATCTTCACACTTTTTATTTCTTCTCGAGAGTCAAAATGACATCAACTTCATATTTTTTCACGAATATCACATTTTCATCATATTACCATCAGTTTAAATATTTTTCTTTCAATCTCAGTATCAAAATTTATTACTATCAGTTAACTGTTAAAGGTGAAAAATAACACCATTTAGGTAAATGAAATTTTTTTATTAGCAATAAAAATATAGAACTAAATCATGAGACGGAACATTGACTGACATTTAGGTTTAAACTATTACTACTTATTCCTATCAAATTATTAAATATCTGAAAATATATGTATTTATTACGTTAATACACTGGTGTGCAAAACTTAAGCAACAGGTATGTTTTTAGCCATAACTTCACGAGAAATCATCTGAGAGACAGGAACTTCAGAAATGAGATACAGCATTTTGTTCTGAAAGAATGACGAAAGCATAGTTGCGCAGAAATGAATACAATGCATACAGTATGGAATCAAACAAAAAAAGGCTTTATTGAACTCATAGTATCGTTACACATGATTGTCTGTCCAAGAGGAAGAACAGCAAGCAGCTGTTCCTTAGTATTGGATATGCCCTCCCCTTACTGCTATGGTTGCTTCGCACCGTCTCCTCATATTCAGCACCAGATTGTCCAACAGTTATTGAGGAAAGAGTGTCCATTCCTCAATCAGCATCTGTTTAAGTTGTCGGGTGTTCCCATGAGGATATAATTGTGCCGCAAGGCGTCTCCCCAAAGCATCCCACACATGTTCTATCGGATTTAAATCAGGGGAGCAAGCCGGCCAATCCATTCGAGTGATATCTTCACTTTCCAGGAGCTCCTCAACAGCATGAGTCCTGTGTGACCGTGCATTGTCATCCATAATAACGAAGTCTGATCCAATGGCACCTCGGAACCGACGCACATGGGGAAGGATCACCTCCTGACAATAGCGATCTCCAGTTACAGAACTTCTGTTGAAAACGTGGAGCTCAGTCCGCCCGTTCATCATAATGCCTCCCCAGACGACAACTCCAGGACCACCGAAACTGTCTCTTTCCGTGATGTTACTGGGATGAAACCGTGTCCCGACCTCTCTCCAAATCAACTGGCGTTGGGAATTGCTTGTAACATCACGGAAAGAGACCGTTTCGGTGGTCCTGGAGTTGTCGTCTGGGGAGGCATTATGATGAACGGGTGGACTGAGCACGTTTTCGACAGAGGTTCTGTAACTGGAGATCGCTATTGTCAGGAGGTGATCCTTTCCCATGTGCGTCTGTTCCGAGGTGCCATTGGATCAGACTTCGTTTTTATGGATGACAATGCACGGCCACACAGGACTCATGCTGTTGAGGAGCTCCTGGAAAGTGAAGATATCACTCGAATGGATTGGCCGGCTTGCTCCCCAGATTTAAATCCGATAGAACATGTGTGGGATGCTTTGGGGAGACGCCTTGGTTCTATTACATCCTCCTGGGAACACCCGACAACTTAAACAGATGCTGATTGAGGAATGGGCACTCTTACCTCAAGAACTGTTGGACAATCTGGTGCTGAATATGAGGAGAAGGTGCGAAGCAACCATAGCAGTAAGGGGAGGGCATATCCCATACTAAGGAACATCTGCTTGCTGTTCTTCCTCTTGGACAGACAATCATGAGTAACGATACTATGAGTTCAATAAAGCCTTTTTTTGTTTGATTCCATACTGTATGCATTGTATTCATTTCTGCGCAACTATGCTTTCGTCATTCTTTCAGAACAAAATGCTGTATCTCATTTCAGAATTTCATGTCTCTCAGATGATTTCTCGTGAAGTTATGGCAAAAAACATACCTGTTGCTTAAGTTTTGCACACCAGTGTAGTACGTTATAAATACATATATACATGTTAATAGTACGTTACCTATTTCCCATTACTTACGATGGAATTGATCAGGAGTAATTGAAAAAACTAATCTCTTTCCCAGGAAAAAATAATAATAAAATGAAAATTGAATTCTTTTCTTAATTATTATAATTATCCAAGAAATTATTATTAGTAACCAATTGTTGTAGGTGAGAAATAATATTATTTAGATTAATGATTTTTTTAAAATTAGCAATAAAAATATAAAACTTAATTATGAGACTGAACTCTGTCACGTATTTAGGTTTAAAACTTTTTCTAGGTTTATTCCTATCATGTAATTAAATGCTTAAAATATGTGTATTTATTACGTTAAAATCTTATTCCCAATTACTAGCGAAGAAATTAAACAGTTCGCAAGAAAAAATAGTTTCGCAAGAAAAAATAATCTATCTATACTTATATCAAGCTCAGTGTGTGTGTTTGCGCTTTACAGGCCAGACCGTTTAACCTACAGCTACCAAATTTGGTACATGTATACCTTGGAGGTCGGGAATGTGCACCTGGGGTTCCTTTTTTTGAATTTTTAATTAGAATTTTAACTATTAATTAAAAACTAACTTTCCCGCCAAAAAATCTTCATTTTCCCCACCTCCAAATGAGTAAGGCTTCAGTTTTTTTTCCCAACAGTAATGAGGCTAGGCGTAACATTTTTCGGTCGATTATTTCAAACGATTCTGTTTATTTTCTTAATGTTTGATGCATTTAAAATTTAAAATTGTTAATTAATCGATCTTTCAGATTCATTATGAAGTACTTTTGAATTAAAATAAAACAGAATAAAGGAAATAAAAAATTTCTAATCTGCGCAGCGTTACCCCAACTGGCGCAGAAAATTCACGCATTTGCGTTACCATAGTTGGCGTTGAATATTCACGCATACGCATTGTATTCTGATTTTGACAACTCTATTCTCAATGTATACGGACTTGATTTTGAAGGCTTAACATGTTTCCGACCGATTATTTCAAACGATTCTGTTTATTTTCTTAGAGTTTCATGCATTTAAAACTAAACATTTTTAATTAATTGATCTGTTCAGGATGGACCTGAGAAAATTTTGTAGAAAACTTCTTGAGATATTACATAAATTAAGAAAGATATTCTGTAGTGCCCATCAGGTTTAAATACTCAGCGACTCTGTTTTCAGTACACATTAAAAAAATGATTCGTTTCAGTAAAAAATGTTCTTATATTAATTGCAATTTAACCATTTCCACTTTAATTTAAAGTATAAATTCTACAGGAGCTAATAGAAATTTAGAGAGATACATATTACGTTAGGGCTGAAGGCCTTTATAATATTATGAATGAATTATATGACTATCAAAATGTGAAGCTCTAAAATATTTTGATGAAGAAGCTATTAAAATAGGAATTACATAAAATATTTAATTATTAAAATTTTAACGAACATTAAGATTAGTGAACCGGCTAGTCGCCAAAGGCGGCTAGTAATAATAATAAAAATAATAAATTTAACAATCAAATAAATTGAATTTTTCTTGATTGTTAAAACTATCCAAGATATATACATAACTAAGTAATTTACATAAATGAAACCGAAAAAAAAAAAAGCGATGAAACACATGGAAGTTTGGGTTTTGTTTTTCTAGCCACAAATTCAAATAAATTTTTAAAAACTTCATTAAATAACACTGCAAAAAGCGGGAAAGTATTTATTTAGAGAGTTTCAACTAAATTACATGCCTTTCAATTCGTTAAGGTTTACCAATGCTCGCTTTAGTCATCTCATTCATTTGTCACTTATTATCAATTACCTTGCCCGACTCTTTTAAATTTTATATACAACTCTTTTTACAATATAACATTTTTAAATATAACTTTTTAAAGGAAAACAGTGCTTTATTTGCAAAACCAATTTCATCGATTTTCATTACGAGAATGTCTCGATTCTCTTAAGAGAACTGTTAACATATATTTGAACTTGGAATCATTGTTTTATTAATCAAAAAACACTCCCCTCTTTTGTGACTAAAATTGAACAAGCTATGAAGCTTTAAATATCATTATTTTAAATAATTTCAACAGAAGTCTTGAGGAAGAATCGCCAATCACCGAACGCTTCGAGGAAGTGGCGGTTATTGATTGGCTTTAATTAATGAAACTCTTATTGTTAAAAATATATTTTTTATCAGAAATTAAAATAAATATTAGAAATAAATATTAAGTTTAAAGTCAAAGAACCAAAAAGAAAGATATAATGAATCCGACCTGAAGACTTTCTCAAGGGTCACCCTCAGGCAGGGATTCAAACCAGGATTTTTTTTTTTTTTTGTGAGGAGCATGGCTTTCATCCAACAAATTGACCCCTCGTGACCCAAAAATCCCAGGAAATTGAGCTTTTGGTAATAAAATTAGTATCACAAAATTAAAAATAATTATACAATAACAAGCAAAATCATTTCCAAATTTTTTAAAAATCCAAATAAGATCACAGCAAAATCAAACAACGAAAGACCATAAAACATAGAATCAAATTCATTAAAATATGAAAGCAAAACACTTACCAATTGAAAGTGCAACTCTAAAACACAGTGTGAAGTAAGTAAACTTGTTAGTGCAATTGCACTTCCTTAAACTAAATTTAATTTTCCCGCGTTTAAAGCTATATACACCAACCACGTTTGACCATAAAGCATCGTCATCATAAGGAATAATTGAGGCGCCATCTATTGAGTTAAAATTCCAAGTGAATAAACTGGAAAAAGTTAGAAATTAGATAAACTTTCTTTTATCAATACTTCTATATTCCAAAAGTTATGGGGAAATTCACTAGTAGTTAAATTTTTAATGAGATTGTTTGTTGTTTCATTATAAGAAATTTTCTTATTACAAATTTTTTTAAACCCGTTAAATTGTGAGAATATCAAAATTTGAAAATTTTAGAGTTTAAATTAGAATGGTAATTACTAAGTTTAATTATTTTAAAGTTACATTCATCCCTTTTATCATAAATACCTATTAAAGATTTTCCATTAGAAATTTCTATATTTAAATCTAGATAGGTAGATTTAAATTGATTTTCGTTTGTATTAGTTAAAACTAAATCTTTTGGGTAACAATTAATAACATCATTAGGATTATCCAACTTTAACAAAAGTAAGTCATCAATATATCTCCAACCGTTTATTAAGTTGTGTTTAATTATTTTTTTCTCATAGTAATGTAAGAAAATATTGGCTAAAGCACTTGAAAAAGCTGTTCCCATTGGAATACCCTTTACTTGTTTATAAAAATTAATTCCGTTAAAGACGTAATTTTCTTTAATATTAAATTTACATAATTCTAGCCAATTACTTTTGTAATATATCTCTATTTAGATATTCGTCATCTATACTTATAATAAAGCTCAATGTGTGTGTGTGTATGTTGGCGCTCTACAGGCCAGACCATTCAACCTACAGCTACCAAATTTGGCACGTGTATACCTTGGAGGCCGGGGATGGGCACCTGGGGGTTATTTTTCGAATTTTTAACTAGAATTTTATTTATTTAAAAATTAAGCAAAATTTTGACGTGTTTCTGCTATAACTTCCGAAAATATTACCGTACAAAAAAGATTTTTACATGAAGTTAAAGATCAAAAATTTATCTTTTAAATGATACTAATGTTTTAATCTTAAAATTAAATTTCTGTTTTGAATGAATTTTTAAATAAATATTTTAACTATGTTTTTCAATAATTTTTTTCGTAAAAAATAAAAATTAAAATTAAGCACATTTCGCATTCATGGGAAAAAATTAGCTTTTTTCAAAGTGTTGCCATCACATTGATTAAAGCTCCAATTAAAAATAAATTAAATCTTTTTGGAAATGAAATCTGCAAAAATATAAATTTCGGCACGTGTTTATAGGAAATGAAACAAATATGAAATATTATTTTTTCTAAAAAATAAATTCAAGAAAAATTATTTTATGATCTTTTACACTCTCTATACAGGGTGTTTATTTAGTCCCGAACCCATTTTAATATTTAATGACTCATAAAATAATGAAGATATAAACAAACATGGCATTTATTGATGGAATAACTCGCATATTTTCCTTTTCAGGTTTGAATATTTTTACTTTTGTAAATATCGTCTGCGCGTGTGGTTAATTTCAGATAATTTCATTTTCCAGTCTAAATATCTGTAATTTTCTAAATATCGTCTACTTATTAAATGCATTTTTCTCTCTTTTGTTTTTGGCAACTATTGAAATGTTATATTTACTTTTGATGTGTTTGTTCTATGTAGTACTTTTGTATGTGATGTTTTATTCGATCGGATATTAAGGAGAATGCATACACCACAAGAGAAAGAACATATTTTATGGTGGTCATAGAGTTAATTTCCAATCAACTAAATCACTGACTTTTAAGAGTTAATTTCCAATCACTTAAACAGACTGATTTATGAAAATTTGAATATCACTATTCAATAAAAAAAGGATAATTTTAGATTTTTCATCGATCGCTTCAAAGAAAATACGCCAATCAACGCACAGGTTTTTCAAGATTAATTGGCCTAAGATTATGAAAATGTGGAGTTTTTCTAAATTTTTAACATTTAAAACTTCATAAATAAGTCTTAGTTGATCGTGGAAAATAGAAACATTTATTCATTTATTTAAAATTTGGTGTGTCCAGAATATTTCTCAGAATATGATACCTTACTGCATTAAATTTAGACTGCATAATTTTTGAAATATATTTATAGACCGGAACAAAATATTATTATTGATTTCATTTCAATCCTTTTGAAAGCAAAACTAAAAACTGAATTTTATGCTGAATCTCAGAAATTTTTGTTGAATTATTGTTTGAAATATTACATAAATTATGAAAAATATTTTGTAGTTCACGTAAGACTTAAATACCAAGCGATTCTGTTTGCAATACTCATATTCAGTAATAATAATAATAAATAAATAACAATAAAGATGATAAATAAAATAAAACGCTTTGTTTTATAAAAAAATATCTTAATATTAATTGCAATTTCATCATTTACATTTTAAATTAAAGTTGAATTTTTGCCGGAAATGACAACATATTAGCAAAAAATATATATAGTAAATTGAACGAAACGATCTAAACAGTATAAGTTTGGTATGACTATCAAAATTTGAAGATTAAAAATGTTTTGTTTGAGAATTTTTTATGAGACCAGTTACTTAAAATATTTAATTGAAAATTGTAGCGAGCGGTAATACTGGCGAACCGGCTGGTCGCCAAAGGCGTCTAGTATATAATAGTACAGACATCTATTAATTTTTCATGAGGTAGATTAGTGTACTGATAAAATTTGATAAAATTTTCAAAATCATAAGTATTAGTTTATTAAAATAGTTATCTTTTAGAAAACATCTTTGTTACTATTGATTATAAAGTTATCATCTTTAATTTTATTTAGGATTATTTTCAAGTATTTAAAGAAATTTTTTTCGTATAGTAATTATAACTGCCAGTGCTACAAGTTACGATTCTAAATTTTATTGTATTTTTATGAAATTTTACTGTTGGGAACAAGCAAGGATAGTTTTACAAGATACAAGTTGCAAGATATAGATAGAAGTTACGAATCTAAATTTTATTGGGTTTTTTTTATGAAATTTTACTGTTGGGAACAAGTAAGGAGGTTGAAGCTGATTTCACTCCAACATGATATTCATTTCCAGTGGATCCCATCTCATGTGGATCTACTTGGTAACGAAACAGCAGACAGACTTGCAAAGAAAGGAAGCAGCCTAGCGACTTCATCTTCTGCTGAGCTCACATACTTAGAACTGTTCTCTCAGGCGAAATTCCTAAATAAGAAGAATTGGATGGTTCCCCCTACTCATGATTGGTATAGGGCCAACAAACCGGGCCAATCCTCAATTCTTCCTTGTGATAGAAAAACCAACACTTGCCTATCGCTCCTTGCCAGTGGCCACCTTAAATGTCTTTTCTTTTCTCAGGGTGAAAAATCTTATCCTCTTTGTCCGAAATGCTGCCAACATCGGGCATCTGCTGAACATATTCTAGACTGTTTAGGACTTCTTTGGGGAAAAATTTATTCTTCTTGTCAACGGATTTTTGGATTTGGTCTGACTAAGTCAGGCCATGGAGATTAGCAACAACAACAAGGATAGTTTAAAAAGCAAGTCACAATTCTTTCAACAAGTCAGCTGGCATCCTTTTATCCAATTCCTTTTTCCCGGTACCAATTAAGTTATAAATCGAATTAGAGTTATATTCATTAATTAAAAGTTCTTTATAATAATATTTACAAATTGAACAGAAATTATTTGCCGCTTTATCTATTACTGTAATAATAAACCTCTCTTTTAAATTCTTTATTTCTTTTTTTCAATTATTTGTTAAAATAAATTTATCGTTCTTTTATTCTGACGCTATCTGCATTAAACTTTGTCTTAATTTCTTCTAAGATCCTCATTTTCCATTCTCTGAAACCCTCTGGAGGCCAATGGTATTTCCTAGATAATTTGGAAATAAAAATATCCAAATCTTGCCCGATAGAAATTAAGATTTTTTTAATGTTTACTTTTTTTCTCATTCTAAATTTAGTTCCCCTTTCCATTAGTTCTCTTAATGAGCTGGAATCTATAATTTTCAAATTCCCTGTTATAATATGTCCTTTGTCAGAATCTACATAATCTTTATAAATTTCTTTGTTACAATTACAATCTGTTTTGCCTATCTTATTTAAATTTTTGATATAGTAATTATAGTTACAAGTTCTTCTCCTTGAAGTTGCTGAATAACTAAATGCTATTGAAACAGTTGTATTATTCTTTAAAGGAAAAAATTCTTTACTGTTGTGCATAATTTTAGGTAACTTTGGGTTTTCGAAGTTAATATCCAAAAATCTCACCACACAGAACTCTTTATTTTAATTACTTTTATTTTTAAAAAAATATATTGAAGCAACAACAATCTCAATTAAAACTTAATTACTAATGAATTTCCCATAAACTTTTGCAATGTAGAAATATTGATAAAAGAAAGTTTATCTAATTCCTAGCTTCCACCAGTTTATTCACTTTGAATTTTAACTCAATAGATGCCGCCTCAATTATTCCTTATGATGACGATGCTTTATGACCAAACGTGGTAGGCGTATTCAGTTTTAAACGCGGGAAAATTAAATTTAGTTGAAGTAAGTGCAAATTGCACTAACAAGTTTACTTACTTCACACTGCCTTTTAGAGTTGCACTTTCAATTGGTAAGTGTTTTGCTTTCATATTTTAATGAATTTCGTTCTATGTTTTATGGTCTTTCGTTGTTTGATTTTGCTGTGATCTTATTTGGATTTTAAAAAAAATTGGAAATGATTTTGCTTGCTATTGTATAATTATTTTTAATTTTGTGATGCTAATTTTATCTCCAAAAGCTCACTTTCCTGGGTTTTTTGGGGTCAATTTGTTGGATGAAAGTCAGGCCCCTCACAAAAAAATCCCTGGTTTGAATCTCTGCCTGAGGGTGACTCTTGAGAAAGTCTTCAGGCCGGATTCATTATATCTTTCTTTTTGGTTCTTTGGCTTTAAACTTATATTTATTTCTAATATTTATTTTAATTTGGTTAAGTTCATTTGTGTCTTAATTGTAGCAGCATTAGCACTTTCTAAATATAATGCAAGTTTTATTATATAGGTTCAGTAAATATTTTGTAGGTGAATTTCATATTGTTTGGTTTTGGATTGATAGTTTTTTTTTTATCAGAAAGAGATTCTTAATCGCTTTTTATTCCTCTCATATCTATAACTCGTTTTGCAGTTTTATATTATACTTCTAAATAAAAACATTATGAGGTTGCTTAATCAATTTCAAATCTTATTTATG
>JAPMOR010118321.1:0-21700 GCA_026543865.1 Argiope aurantia
TGATTTCGGAAGGAGAAAGTGATCAGTGTCAAGAAAGGTTGCCAATTGGCGATCGTTAGCTTTTACCCTTTTTTTATATTATCATTTCGGTGAGACAATTGACGAATCTCATGATTTGTTGACTGACATTCAACTTACCACACAAAATGTACATCTTTTAAGAGATTTTACCCTTAATTTGTTGTCTTTTTCTAGCTGAAAACAATCTTTGTTTTCAGCTGATCAAAATAAATAAAATCCAGCCATAAGGATATTTATTTTATTTTAGCTTGGCATATGCTGTCTGTAATGTAAATAGCAATAACACTAACCACTTCTTTTAAAATTGGAAAATCTTTTAAATCTTTTTTCATTACTGAATACCAAATTATCAAGGAAAATTTCTAAAAAGAGATAGACATCAGTTTTATCAATGCTACTATATTTTATAAAACAATTTATTATTTTAGGTTTATATAATATGTGCTCTATTAAAAACATATAGTTCAAATTTTAAAATAATATACAATACTTAGTATTGTTAACACTGAAATTTTGTTGCTGAAGTTGACATTTCCATTTATAAAATTTATTAAAAGTTGCAAAAAATATAAATTTGGTTTAAAAAATATTTTTCTTAAATTTGATAAATAAGTTACAGTTATTATTTTTTGGAATGAGACATAATTCAGTATCTAGTTATAATGAAGAATCCTGATTTAAATTATTTCATGAATAAAAATAGTATTTAAAAAAATTGCATTACCTTTGTAATATTAGAACTTGTATTTATTAGAACTTGCTAATAAATAAAACATCAACTAGGCATTTATTCATACTTCTTGAACTGATTAAATTTTATTCAAATGTTTCTAATTAAAAATAACCAAGACATTCTTAACAAAGGAAATGAAAACTGTAGGAATTAGAATTAATGTTCATTGTCATAACTATCATCAGTGTCATCATCACTAAAATTGCTCTCGGTATCAGAATCCGAATTGATGTTGAAAGAAATGTTTTCCACGATTTCTTCGACAATGCCGTCAGTTTCCCAATACTTTTTTTCAATGTGTTCGATATGTTTGCAATGTTTTTCCCATCTCAAATTTCTAATATTTATCATGGCTTCATAACATCCGCCCAAATTAATTCTATTGGGTTTAAGTCACAGTGGTATGGGGAAAGTCTCAAAACATCACGACCTTGTTCTTTTAGAATTTCGTCAATGAAATATTTTTTTTCGCCACTTGCATTTGCAGCAATCAGTTCAAGTAACTGAACTTTTCGCATTTTTTTTATCATACGGGATTTGCTTTTTTTCCAACCAGGCACACATTTTATCCTTTTTTGAGCTTTTTGTGGGTACGGGATCCATCACTTTTGTGTGATAAGCTGCATTATCCATAACTATTACCGAATTCATTGGAATATTAGGTAGAAGCTTCTCAATTATCCATTTTTTAAAATTATCAGAGTTCATCTGCCCGTGATAATCTCCAGTTGCAGATCCAGCTTTAAATATTAATCCGGCATTTGGAACGAAACCAGATTCTGATCTAGCATGAAACACAATCAGACGATGATCTGAGCTATCTTTGATGGCAGCGCCAATTTTTTCATCTCTCCAACATTTCTCGAATGAAAGATTGCTGTCCAACCACGTTTCATCTATATAAACTATGTTCCTCTTTGCTTCTCGGAATTTTTTCATTTCCCTAATAAAACGAAATCTCCAGGTTACAATGTGCGATCTTTCAATTAAGATCTGTCTCTGGTTTCTGCAACGTTTGTACTGAAAACCTGCAATGTGGAGGTATTTCCATAGAGTTCCTCTTTTCCAAGGAAAATTTATTCTTTCCTTCACCACGGGAAGCAATCGAGATAAAGATGGAATTTTGTTGTTTGCATGAAACTCATTCACAATATTTCGAAGAACACACAGATCAAAATTGTCCAATATTGCATTTCGAGTCTCGGGACGCTTTCGATGTTTCCCCGGCGTAGATAACTGTCCATTTGTAGAAATATCTTCATTTTTAATTCGCTTAATTGTTCTAAGTGAAACACCAGTCGCTGAAGCAGCACGTTTTTTGGCGCTTGGGAAAGGGGAAACAAAAGTGTTCCAGCTCTAGCCTCATCTTCACAAAATTTAGTAACATTATTTATTATATTTCTCTCTTTCGAGTGAATAGTTCGCCCTTTTAAAGACATTTAGCAGTTATTTGCTTTGAAAAAAGCAGTTTTTGAAATTAAATATATATTATTTATTAATAACTAGCTAGAAGAACGAAAAGTACGACAGCAGACGATAAAACAAAGTAAGTGATAAAGAGTAAACATTCGCCGTTTGGCGCGCATTCAGGGTTGTCTCATTAACAAGAGTGGGGGAGTTTACACGTCTTCCCCGCGCTGAAATGAACTCTACCTCCAAGAAGGCGGACCGAAGTGCCTTCTCCTGGTGAACATAGAATACACGCCACCTACAATTTTCAAACGTAATGTTATCCTATGGAGAAATATTTTAAGTCTATTAAATTTGCTATTGCGGTTTCTTTCTTATGAAGTCAACTGCAATCAGTAGAAGTAATAAAAACACAGGCTTCTGCCAAAGGAATTTTTTCTCGGACTTCTCAAAGTATTTTTAAATATTTATTAAAAGTCACAAAACTTCAACTTCGCACATTTAAATAATTCTATAAATTTTTTTATCGTAAATAAAATAAAAATAGCAAAATAGCAGCATCAGTATTGGCATCTTCTTTCCGATGCATATTTTATTTATTTTTTAAAAATGTGTAAATGCAGTATTTTAGTCCTAAAATTGGAAAAATAATTTGCACTCCCCTCCAATGCTCCTTTAACCCCTCCCATTCGCGGAGGAATACACTATAAACCCACCCTTTACAATCTGATTTATTATCTGGTCTTCACTAGGTCTTAAAATCCCCCCCTCAGCATTATCTTCTTTCCGCCTTTCTTTCTTTTTATTTTGTTTACCATCACAACTGTGGTCTTCACAATCCACACTTCTTTCTGCGAATGCTATTGCATTCTTGGAAACAAATTTAGTAGACTATTTTTAAGTATATGATTATATCTATCTGTAAATTTGCAAATCGTTTATTTTTCTTGCTCACATGTTTGAAATATTGAGGGGAAATTAACGGAATATGGATTATCGAAAAAAAAATCCCATTCTGGAAATTAAATAAAGATGGAACAACAATTGTAAATAAAAACCATAAGTATTATTTTCAAGTGCAGGCCCAGCTGCATATTACACAAAGATGCTTTTGTTTATTTGCAATGCGGACGGAGAAGGGGCAAAAAACAGAGAAAGTAATTCATGATCCAATATTTTGGCAACAAAAAATGGAGAACAAATTGACCTTCTTTTATTTTGACTGTTTATTGCCAGAACTTCTTGATCCCATATATCCGAGATCGATGAAAATTCGGGATCCTTCTGCTATTGTAGTGGCCCAAAAGAAAAAAAAAAGGAGAAAACACAATAAGAATGTTTCTGAAGCTTTTTGTTCTCTGGTTACTTTTATAACTGTACTTTTTTTTGTATATAATTCGTTGCTATTTTGCCTACGTTTTTTTTTATCAATGTTTTATATATTTGATATTGTACATAGCATTTATCTTATTTATATATTTTGCAACAAATGGTAATAAATTTTATTCTAAATGGAAAAGTAATATTGATTTTATCAGAAAAATAATTACAGGAATTAAATTCATTTAAAGGGTGATAAGATATAAGAAAATCTATATTCTCTTTTATTTACTAATATTTGAATATTCTCATATTTCTGAATGAATTTTCTTCAAAATCGCTATAATCTTTTCTCATAAAAGGAAATGTATGTGTATGTATGTATATTATTTGTTCACTAAGCAACATCTTTATCAATTTTTTTTAAAAAACGCGTAAAATCATTTTTTTTGCTTTCTTGTTAATGATTAATACAATTTAGTAGCTTTATTTTATGTTTCTGGTTGTGATTTTGCTAATATTTATCAAGTTACGATGTTACGATTTAATGTGTATTGGCATTTGTGTTACAATATATTTTACAACTATTTTTCTTCCAATTCATGGTTATATATAAGTAATCATAATTTCTATTTTAAACGAAGCAACATTTCTACCAAGTTTTTTAATTGAATCTCACGAAACATTTTTTAAAATTTTAGTTACTTACAAATAAAAAAAAAAATGGCTGATAAGCCTTCAGGAATGCGAAACAGTTTTGACTTATTCTGGATGTTAGAGAAATGTTTGCGGTCACTTTACTCTTTTCTTTGTTAAATACAGGTGACCATATTATACATATTGTGAAATATTAAAAAAAGAATTCTATAGAAGTTAGATTTAATTAAAAAAAATTGTAATCCTTTTTTTTATTTTCATATTATTTTTTTATATATAAGTAAAAATTATTACAAAGCCAAGATGAATTTTCAGATTGAAACATTCCAGAATTCTGATACGAAATCCTGGCTAAGCGGATGAATGGTGATATCCAATAAATAAATAAAACAAAAGAAAAGAAAAAAAATCATTCAATGAATAGTTTAAAAATTTCGAAAACAGGAGACAATCTAATATATGCATTTTACAGTTTAATTTTTGTATTTATTTCTTCCAATTTATGCACATTATCATATTAAGTTGGTTATATTCCACGTTTAGAAAAGCTAATTAATAGAATTTATCCTAACATTATTTTCAAAATAACTATATTTATTTTTTCTTTTTAATACTGTACAAATGAGTCATTTAATTAAAATTTAGGTTATTCTCTTTTTTGCGAAAATAAGGCAGAAATTAGCAACATCCCAGCTACACAGAAACATCAGGTCATATCAAATACGTCACATGAGTTGAAAAATTCACCTTAATTTTGTTCGTTTCCTTCCTCATTTAAGCTTATTTAATATTTTTTAAATAAATAATTTACTTATAAAATTTTAAAGAAAATTTAGGGACATTTTATTAAAATTCGCTATAGGTACTAAAACTATTGAGAGAAAGGATTGAACCCATTCTTTGGGGATGAGTTCGAGGTCTTACATTTTCATAGGCACGTAGATCTTGCCCGATCCTCCTGTATTGAAAAATTAATGAACGCAATTATTGTTAAAAATGAAGTCGTGTCAAACGAAATACTATAAATATTAAATTATTCAATTACTCCTTCTAAATTTCAGGATTCTCTAATATTAATTAACATAATTATGAAGAGCAATTAAATGTCCCAAAATCGAAGTTCTTCAATAATTAATCAGTTCTGAGTTCTGTGTTCCAAGAGTCCTTCTAACATTCACGCTGCCCTCGGTACGATTTTCCGTGCAAGCAGAGAAAATCTAAAATATCCAACTCAAAGAGTATCTTTTCCAAACAAGTTTGGGGGATCATTAACCCAACCAAACCCCTCTTGTGATGTACAAAGACAGTGTGGGTTTTCGAAAAAGAGTAAGGGAAAGTTTTATTGGGGCCAGTTCGGTGGGTCGGTTGACCTTCTGAGTGTCACACTCTTCACACAGCAACATCTCCTGGGGACTAGGAATTCTTTTTTTGTTAGGTGTTATTCGGCTTGTCAATCAAACGTTTTAAGCCTCTTCCGTCATTAGTTTGGTCACCGCTTTATCCCCCCCATTGATAGGTGGCGCTTTCGTCGACATCGGGTTTCTTTCTCTGTATATGGCTCTCTTAATATATTATATATTTACATATTATTAAAATTATTTTACTGTCAGAAAAGGAGAAATCACATCACTTCTAATCCATTTAAAAAAAATAATCACTATTATAATAATAATAAAGATGAATGTATGTGTGTTGACTCTCTACAGGCCACATCACTTGACATACAGTGTCAAATTTTGGACATAATTGAAATTAAGTACAACCAATATCCTCACAAACCAGCCATGTTGGCAAAGACATCTAATAAAGTTGATAATTTTAAATTCTAAAATGATTTTTTTATTGGCTATATTTCTATACTATATTTCTTAGATGAATAAAATTACACTTTTTGGCATTTATACTTTATTTAGATGTGCTTGCTTTTACAGTGATCAAATTCTGATTAATATATATTCTAAAACATCATAAAATCCTATGATTTACAATTTTTTTCAGGAAATAAAAATATTAAAATTTATTTTTATTAAGAACTAACATTTACATTTCAAATCATAATATATATATATATATATATATATATATATATATATATATATAAACTATCAAATAAATAAAAAGTATTTTAAGTTACAGAAATCCTTTTCTTGTAATTGTTCTAAATAATATTGCCGCATTGAAGAAAGACAGTCGAATCTCCATGGCCGAATGGTCATGGCACTGGTCTCGTGATCAAGAGACCATGGTTTGAATCCCGCTAGAGACAATGCGATTAATAGTATATGAAAATGCTTAATTCCTTGATTTTATATTTTCCTTTATTTCATGTTCCAGAAGATACTGGGCATTTCTTTAGTTTTCCAGACAAGTGTTCTGGACATTTCTTACTGTATCCAGAAGAATATTCTGGAACTTTCTCTGCCTGAATAAAAGCAGAAGATTTGTCAGTTACTGTAACTCGGGTTGCAAGCGCTGCCAGGAGAAGATACCACCTCACCGGAATGGGCCCAGCACGCCTGCAGTGAATCCAAGAAAATTCTGGAGCACTTCCAGGGTGAGTTGGTTTCAATTCCTGCGTGCGTGACACCGGAGTCGTGTAGCCCTGTAGCTGAATCTCGAGATACTAATCTAAATAACAATGAGGAAGACCCTGAATTCATATTGGTCCATAAAAGAAAAGCAGCTAAAAATACCCCTAACGTGACCCAGGACGAGGCAATAACTATCAAAAATAGGTTTACTGAACTAGAATCCGACAATAGCCTAACTAACCCTGACCAAAATAACACCCAAGAACCCATAAACAGGACCCCACCTTTAATGCTTAAATTCACAAACGACTACAATAAAGTACTTAAAATAATACATGATAAGTTCGGAATCACGAACAACAGATTAGGTAATGGTTACATCAAAATTTACCCGCAAGATAACAACTCCATGAATTCTGTAAAAGCCAGGGGTTTGAGCACTACGTAATCAGACCTAAAGCATCCAGGCCCGTAAAAGTTGTAGTCAGAGGACACCTTCACTGATTCAATTAAAGGGTATCTGACCGAACAAGGTTTTTCTGTCGAAAAAGTATGTAGAATGAAGCAGCAGATAACGAGAAGGGATCTTCCCTTGTTTCTCGTAGAATTGCAGAGAACGGCAACAGTTCAGAACATATATAAGATAGAGCACATCAATTACCTCAAAGTAGTAATAGAGGAATATAGGGGCAGGAATGTTGTATCTCAGTGTTTTAACTGCAACAATTTTGGCCACACGGCTGAGAACTGCAACATGAAGACTAGGTGCCTAAAATGCGAAGGTGGACACAGAACATCGGAGTGCCATCGAAAAGAAAAAAATTGAACAACCACGATGCATAAACTGCAAGAAACTTGGACATACTGCCGCATACAGAGGCTACGAAAAATCCCCCAAAATCAATAGACCGCAACAAAGGGAATTGAATCAAAATCAAAGTAAAATTAGGCAGGGAACTTCTTTCGCACAACTTTTCAACTCAAATAGCTCCCCACAGCAGAACCTACACGTTTCGGAACCAACAGCGAAACCACAATAGACCTTGCAATGGTAAAAGACTTTTTATTTCCTTACGAAATCACGTCACTCCCAGAAATGAGCTCTGACCATAACCCGGTCGCTCTACACTTTCACTTTAAGTACACACTACCCGACATCACAGGGAAAACAAAGACCAACTGGAACAACTTTAAAACGGACCTGAGCAACACAATAGTAAACTTCACAAACATCAACACCCCAGAAAAAATTGACAACCTAGCAGCACAAATCGAACAGGAAATTTGCAACGCCAAAAACAGCAACTCGAACCTGATAACCAACAGCAAACCTTACTTTGATCCACAACTTAGAACACTCAAAGCTGAAAGAAATAGGATCAGAAAACAATTTCAAAAGTATAAAAGACCAGAAATCAAAACCTTACTGAATAACATGAATAATAAAATAAGGAGGCTTGCTCAACAAATTGAAAACAGAGAGTTCACCAACAAACTCATTAATCTCAACATTGAAAATCAAAACGTCTGGGATTTTGCGAGACCGTTCAAAAAGAAAAAACTAAACATTCCGACCCTTAACGGTTCGGCTGGAATTGTGCAAACCGACCTCGACAAAGCAAACTTTTTGGCAAATAGCCTAGAGAACCAGTTTAAATTAAACCCACTCTCATGAAGAAACAGAATACGAGGTCGGAGAAACTGTTAGCTTCTTTCTTAGCACACAGATGGCGCCACTAAACGACCCAAACCCAAACGTAAACATTGATCCTGTTAAGCTAACGGAAATCATAGAATGTATCATAAAACTTAAAAACAATAAGGTGCCTGGACATGATAACATCACTAACAACATGATTAAACACCTCCCTCTGAATTTTATACTATTTTTCACCCTCTTAGTACAAAAAGCACTTGAACTTGGGTATTTCCCAGCTAGATGGAAGACAGCCACAGTAGTACCCATTTATAAACCTGGTAAGGATCCTACGGATCCCTCCAGTTACAGACCCATCTCACTGCTTTCCTCCCTTAGCAAAATTGCCGAAAGCATTATTTTAAAGAGACTCAACCAGCACCTATTAGAAAACAACATTCTTTGTCCTGAACAATTTGGCTTCAGACCAAGCCTATGCACCTCACATTAACTCATCAGAGCCACTAAATTCATCACCGCAGGTTTCCAAAACAAACAAAAAACAGGAGCTGTCTTTCTCGATATACAGAAAGCATTCGATCGGGTATGGATCAATGGTTTAATTTACAAGTTAATTAAAAACAATACTCCAGGTTATTTAATTAAAATCATTGTTTCGTATCTTAACGATCGAGGCTTTAGAGTAAGGGTGAAAAATGATTTTTCAGATACTAAACACATACAAGCAGGAGTACCACAAGGCTCAAAACTAGGACCAATACTGTTCTCCTGTTACATCAACGATATCCCAAAACAATTTAACACCATGTTGTGTTTATATGCTGATGACACAGCAATTCTAGCCAAAAACCACAACGCATGATGCATCAAAATTGCTCTGGATAGGCATCTGGATAGCATCACAGAGTGGATGTTCAGATGGAAGATTGAGATAAATGCGGACAAAACTGTAGCAGTAATGTTTCACAAAGCTCCCAGAGACAAAAACTTTGAGAGGATAAAAGTCAAAGGAAAATACATCCCGTGGTCTCAGGAAGCCAAGTACCTAGGTGTCATAATGGACAGGAAACTAAATTGGAGGACACACTTTAATTACGTAAAGGATAAATTCCGAGCTCAATCACGCAAGTACTTCCCCCTAATTTCTCGGAATTCGAAGATGCACAGGGGCACTAAAATGCTTATTTACACAGCCTATTTGCGTCCGATATTGACTTACGCATGCCAAGTTTGGGGACATGCAGCCAAAACAAATCTCAGATTAATTGAAAGGCAGCAAAACAGAATCATCAGGCAGATATGTGGTGCTACCTGCGCCATGCACAGCTCTGAAATCTATAAAGCCCTCATGTACCCCACTTTTAAGCAAACGATAAAGAAAATAGCATTCAACTTCTTCAATAAACTTGATAATCACGAAAACGAGGCAATTAAAGCTATTGAAAAATATAACCCCCAACCCCATATCAATAGACCCAGAAATGTTCTATTACTTTAAAATCTGACCATCTTAATATTCCCAGCTGTCATGACAAACCAAACTCAATTCCATCACTTGTAAACGCATGCTGATTGGCTCTGATCAAACAATAGAATATACCTAGTAGTAAACATACCTTCTTGCCGGCTACACACTCCGAACCGCATTGCAACCCAACGCACCCTCCCCACTGCAGCTGAGTTCCTATTGGATAGCGTTCCACCCTCCTCTCCCTCTCCATCCAGGGAACTGCTCTGCTACGCAGAGCAGCGCCAGTTCAACTCTTACCACCTACAAGCAAGGAATATCAAAAGTCCCTGGCATTCACCAAACGCCAAGCTACTGCATTCAACTTCTCGCCAATACAGGAGATAGCTTCTGATCGAAGCGGGCTCTCCTAAACCACCACTGTCTTCAGTTACTGTATTCTCAGTTCTGAGTTCAGTTAATAAATTGGTTTAGCTCTACTATTTGTACGTGTCATTAAGTTCTATACTAAAGTATCTACGTGACAATATCATGTTTCATATTTTATTTCATAGATACGTGTTAAGAATTACATTTTCCTAGATTTAGATTTTTTGTGAGCCTATTAGTTTTTTTTTGTAGTCTATTAATTTGAGCTTTTGTTAACATGATAGCAAAACCTTGAAAGATAATTTTTTTCTTCATACAAGCATAATGCATTTTTGCATGTTATTTGTCTAGTGTGTGTATGTATTGGGTTGTTCGAAAAATAATTTCGTTTTTTTTTTTTTGGAAATGAAAGACAGTTCTCGTATAATAAACAAATTCTTTATTAAATTATATATTGGCCGTTCTTGACCACCACCTTTTGCCATCTTTCTGGTAGTAGCATAATTCCAGGCTCATAAAATTTTTGGTCTTTCCTGCCAAAAAACTGATCGAGATGGTTTTTGACCTCCTCATTTGAGGTGAAGGTTTTACCGTCTAAAAAATTTAGTGAACCAGTTCTGGCACTGGCGTACTGTCAACACACCTTCTCCATACACATCGGTTAATTTCTTTCTGGCTTGAACAGCATTTTTACCCTTTCTGTAATAAAACAGTAAGATATGCCGAAAATGCTGCTTATCGCTCTCCATATTTAAAAGGGCACCAACCAAAAACTACTGCGTAGAATTAATTGGAATTTTTCACACACAAGTCTTGCTATATAAGCTCTCAAAGCATATAAAAATTATACGGCTTAAATGTGAAGTTGGGTGCAAAAAATACAATTAAATCCTCTGTAGAGAAAAAACGAAATTACTTTCCGAACAACCCAATATGTATACAAACATATTATTTGAAACACATGTTTAAATTATTTAAAAAGTGACTGAAAACTGAAAACAATTATTTTTTGTTGAAATATTTAAAGGTTATTGCCAAAAACAAAGACAACAATAATAGCAAAAAAAGATGTAGAAATAAGATAAAGAAAGTGAATACGACTTTTAAGTTGGCAAGTAATAAGCTTATAAGTAACAAGAAAATGTAACAATTTTAATAAAAAATGATTACATTTTCAATTCCTATTAGAGGATTATTTCAGATGCAAATGAAAACCACATTAATTGAATTTTCATTTCCGATTACTCAAAAAATTTGCAGTACATTTCAGCTTACATTAAATAAAGCTTCCCACATTTAAACAGGTTCTTGAACATTCATGAAAATTAGTTCTCCATTTCAATTTCAATGCAGAACTGATTACTTCAACTGAATATAAAATACTTAAAAGGAACTTTCCTAAAAGTTAAAAGATTAAGAGAAAGCCTGAAAATATCATGGCAATCACCTAAACCCAATTCCTTCATTAGAAGACAAAATAAATAAAATGGGATTTTTAATAATGCAAGAAACAACATGAATACTTAACAATTTTTTCAACCCTTCAAGCACATAAAAAAGCACACACTTCGATATCTAGAATTCACATATTATCTTTTAATTTATATTACAGATTAAAATTCCATATACTTACTAGGAAGTTGAGTTCTCCATTCTCACATCAATGCAACACTGATAATTCGCATTTGATTGTTACTGAAACAAAGATTTTTCCTAAAAGTTAAAAGCTAGAAAATGTCTGGACAATCACCTAAACCCAACGATTGGGAATTTTATTAATTTAAATTTTAAAATATTAATGGTGTACAGTCCAATTCCCACTATTTTTAATTACTTAAAGAAATATAGTGAGCATACAATGTTGAAAATGTGTATTCAAAACAAAACTAGCATTTAAAAAATTTAAGCTTGCAGTGATTTGTACAAACATTAATGCTCTAAAAGCAACTGTATTAAAATTTTCAGTCAATGATAAATTGTTTAATTTTTGATACACATAGTAACTAATATAGACACCACAATTAAAATCATCTATTTGTTTTACATGACGTGGAAAAATAATGTGCCAGTGGCTATTTGAATCGAGCGAATAATTTAATACTAGCCACCAACAGTTTATTAATGTTGAAGTATCCTTATCTGGCTTATAACGAAATGGGTCAAAATATTCAAATATTTTATTTTTCAAATCAGCTATAATTAATGTCCAGTGGGAATTTAAATTTACAGGAATTATATGAAAATCAAAATTTGCTATTTCTCGAATCCAAGAAAATTGAAGAATGTGTTTTTGACTAAATATCAAAAGAGAGTGTAAAGATTCTGTAGCTTTGAAATTTGTGAATCTTCTAGTTAATACAAAATTAAATGCATGAATAAATGAATCGTATAGCCAACCTTTGATGATATTGGTTGAAGATATTTTTCTTATTTGACAGTAACATATGGATCTAAAGATTTTAACATATAAAATGAAAGATCAATATTATTAATTAGTTAATATTGTAGCAGTAGGATTTGTGACATTAAACTTATTAAATCTATGAAACACATCAAGATTAACACATTCAGAATTTTTTAACATAAAAGGATTTTATATCTGCCTCTTGCTCAAAAAGATTATTAGGTCAATCAAGAAGTCCTTCATTTAATTTTTGCTTTTTATTGCAATTTTCATGGGCCGAGCAGTTGCTTTCTTTTTTTAAGAGAAGCTTTAAAAAACTTAATCTGAGGATTAATTTTTTCATTAGGTGCTACATAAAATTTAGGTGCAACAGAAGCCGGATTATTTTTAAGATTCAAAACCCCATGCATACCAGCTACTAAATTATTCAAACAACTAACTACATTATTTAACATGATTTATTTAATCTGAGGAATTTCTATTAATTCTAATATTTCCGAATATAACATTTTGAACTCTGCCTCCTTTGATCTGCACTTCTCGGTGGATAACATGTTGGGATTTAATTTTTCACTTAAAATATCAGAATTAATTGTAAAAAATTTCTTCATGAAATTTTTGAAAATCATTATTTGTGTACATATCAGGTTTCTAAGACATTAAATGAATTTTATGTATGTGCTTACACAAGTTGCTGCAGTCTTCGCAAGAGCAATGATACAAATTACTGGACAATGTCGCACAATTAATATTTGAACACTTAAAGCTGCAATGATTAAATAAAACACAAGCATCTGCAATTTTTCTTACTATTCCTTTTACAGAGTGAGATTTAACCTCTCAATGATTGACATATTCAATGAAATCTATATTGTGAATCTTTACAGGCCTGTCATGTTTCTCTTTAACAGTTTTAGTGAACTTGGAATGAGTAGGAATATTATTAATAACATTACAAGAATATTGTAAAAATCGATCCCTTTCCATTTTCAAAAGAGCTGAAACAAGATCACCTATTCTTCTATTATACTTACACTCAAGACGTATTGTTTTTAGCTGATTGTGAAAAGATTCATAATAGTTGTTAGTTGGTATTAACATGTGGAAATCGCATGTGCAGTCGATTAACATTGAAGGTTTATTTTCAAAATTCATTTCAGACATTTCCTTCATTATTTTTAATAACTCGTGTAACATTTATTGACGGCGAAACTTATCACATACTTTTGAAGTTAACTGCCTTTTCCAAGCATGAAAAACAAAATAGTAGATGTTTTATATTTGGACCAAATACAGAATTAAATGCTTTAAAGGAATAACCATCATCATCGGTCAATACAGTATTTACATTCAGATCAGGAATCCGACAATGTAAACTTGTAAATACAGCAATTAAGGTATGGTAATCTAAATCATTAGTGATAAAATGTGCAACTGGATAACTTTGACCATACTCATCCTGAACACGGAGAGAAAGAAGATAAAAGTCAAAAGTTTGTGCCATGAGTTGCATCAATACAAAGAATTTTATCTGAATGCTTAACTAACATATCCTTTTGTGTTTTAGTCTGTAAACCTAATGCAAAAGAACTTTCATAATTTGGCAAATTATCTAAATGTGCAGGGCCCCAAAGTATTTTTGACTTCTGAAATTAAAAAAGGATTGTACGGCTCTTTCCTTAATTCCTCTACTATATAAGAAACAGACATGGCATCATTGGCTGGCTGAATTGAACTGTGCCAGCGCCTTAAATAAATCTGTATAGATTTACGAGATATGAAGGCTTCCTTTTTAGGAAAAAAATTTCAATTATCTCGACATCCTACATCGCCACATAATAAGCTTACAATTTTTGAAATGGGAAAGGAAAGTAGTAAATAAGATATAATTAAATCGCATGAACTTTCCTTAAGGGTTTGATATTTAGTGTTCTTGTAACCGACTTGATATTTACGAATGGAATAATATGTAACTTATATCAAATTCTTCTGTTCATATATACAAATCTTAATGGGACAACTTGCACTGAAAGGAATTATCACCTTTTTATTTTTACGTTTACCATTTCGTTCTTCCCTCGAATTAATCCTTGATTCATGTGACGGATGAAAAAATTGACATGAATAATAATAGAATGTTTTCTGACAGGATATTTTTTTTACCAGCTGATTTTTTAAAATAAATATGAGTACCGATAGTTTCAGATTCTAACCAAATTTTAAAACTTGTCCTAGAATTGAAAGAATAAGTTTTCATGTTTTTAATGTCATGCACAACATTAAGATGCTTATTGAAATTCCATACACTATAATCAGCTTTATTACATTCTGTCCAAAAATAAAATTCATGCTTCTTGTTACCGGTAAAAAAAATTTTTGTGTTCATTACTGCTATAAAATTGATTTTAAATGATTTGCAAAAGAGGATCTTGAGGAATAAGATTTTAAGCATACCTCACATTCTTTAGGATAAGTACTCTTAACATGATTAACTAAGAACTATCTTTCAAAAAATATAAAATAATTTGAAAAATTATAAGAATTTCTTTTTCATTCTTAATTCCTAATGTTTATCTGGATATAAATGCAAAAAATAATTATAATTTTATCATCAGTATTATCATTTGATATCATAGATGCCTGCTTTTGAATGGCAATTGCTGTCAAAGGCAAACAATTATGTGCAATGCTGAAATACACTGCAAATAATTGTCAAATTCTAAATTTTTCAAAATTACTTGAAGCAATCTTGAAAAATAGTAAATATATAAGAATCTAAAAAAAAAAAAAAAAAAAAAAAAAGGAGGCACAGAAGTTTGAAGCAAATTAAATTATAAAAGGATAAGACTTGACTTACTTATTTATAATAGATCAACATTTATAACAATTAATAAAAAAACAGCACCTTAACTTTTTCATAGTTATTGTTAACTAATACCTTAATAGCCAAATAAAATAATAAATTAACAGAATCTACAAATATTATATATTCATTATTATATAACTGAATAATTAACATTTGATAATATTAAATTTAACTCTTTTATGTGTTACACTCATGAATATTAGACAACATTCAGTCACACAGCCAGATACTATAATTCTTTCCATATTTTAGCCTATGTGCAACCATTGTTTCAGAAATCAATTGAAAATCACAAACAATTGAGAAAATTTATTGAATTTCATATTTAAACATCCTAAAAATAATTTTCTTAAAAGGTCAATGTGATAGGAAGATGTAAAAAAGAAAAAGCACAGATGGATGGAAAAACAAATATGTAAAATTTTTTTTGCTTTCTGATGACTGACCAACGAAAGGTAAAAAAAAGAGCTAGGAACATGCAGATGGTTCCAAGCATAGCTGAATTTATAATGTTCTATTTAAATGATATATTAAACAAAACTTAATTTATCATTAATATGGAATCATATTAAAATATATTTCAAGTAATATTTACAAAGAATCTAATATGGATTATTAATACATCTACAAATCTTGGAGACAAAGAAATGAAATAAAAATTCGAACTCATAATACTATTATTAATATTCAAGCCCAACTGAATTTTATAGAAAAAGTCCATCATCAATCAGAGAAACATTAATCCTTTAAATGAATAAACAAATCAACACATAAAAGAAATGTTACTGATATGATACAATACCTTACATTATTTAATTTCAATGATTTTTATATTATTATTTAATTTTCTAGATACTGAAATGTAGGAAAAACATGTTACAAAATGCTCACATAATGATTTTAACACTGTATCATAATTATCTGCCTACTGTCTCTCTTTAAATTAATCTTATTAATTATCTCTTTATATTTATTTTTTAAATAATTATTTGCATTTTATATTAGATTACTTCCTTATTTGATTTATGAATCGGTTATATTTCTTCATTCGCAATACTGAAACACTTTTTAAGGCATATTGAAAATATTAATATAAGAGTTGACATATCTTTCACTGAAATGTAATAAGTATGGATAACTTCCTACACTCTCACTCGATAATATTAATGCATTAATCATCAAAATGACCATTAGAAAAGTTTAAATATCAGTAACTGAAAATGATTAATACCAATTACAACATTCTAGTATATGGATTAAAAATATTTACTTAAACTCATGCAATCTTGTCAATCAGATAAGAGTCTATATCTTTTCGATCAAATAAAAATTCAGTTCCCGCCAATAATGAAATGATTAATACTATATTTTATAGCATTTTTGGTGAAAAGAAGTCATTGATATGACAGAGATGACTAATACACACACAAAAACAAATATGAAATAAATAAGAGATAATATCAATATAGACATATCGGCGTATGACTCTGCGTTTTAAAGTGCAGATTGTAAACGCTCGATACATAAAATAAACATTTCTTATTTTAGGATATTACGACCAACGACTGGAAGTGTTTTAAAGAAATTCAAATCAAACACAGACTACGTCAATTTCAAGTAACGGCGAGCATCTCACTCGTTCTATTTATTTTTACAAAACATCATCCTCGTTGCCAGATACAACAGCAGAAATAAAGTTTCATTTAACACAAAATAATATATAAAATATTTTTGCTGCAATTACTTCAAAAACAAACATGAACAATTATAACAATTAAACAAATACAGAACGTTAACAATTATTTATAATATTTAGTTAAGTGTGAACCACAATGACTTGCGATGATGAGTGGCGTTACTCACAACCTGTTCCTACATCACTCCCTTGCCAGTAACGAAGTTACGCTAATTAGAAAAAAAATTGAAAATGACATTTAAATGTAATATGAATATAATGCACTAGAACAACATTTTAGACATTGTCTGTAAAACGCACAGGTCGTTTTATTTTTCTTCCACAACGTGTTTGTGTGGTTAAAGCAGGTAGTTTGTCGTTCTTTTTTGAATCACTTAATGCATTCTTATGTTGTATCCTTTCAGTTGAGCCACTTCTTTTGGGTTCACAAGATGCAGGACTGTTAACATTTAATGGCAATGGAGCATGAGAAATGTCAAAATGTGTTAACTTATAAGCTGGTTTAATTCGATCAATAGAAATATTTACATGTTCACCTTTGATTAACAACGTGAAAAATTTTTGCGTTCGTTGTAATACTAAAAAGGGTCCCTCATATGGCGGTTCTAAGGGTTTTTTTACACGATCGATCCTAAGAAATACGTGAGTAGTTGTATTTAGAT
The DNA here is from genome assembly GCA_026543865.1 of Argiope aurantia. Taxonomy (NCBI): domain Eukaryota; kingdom Metazoa; phylum Arthropoda; class Arachnida; order Araneae; family Araneidae; genus Argiope; species Argiope aurantia. The sequence goes on from JAPMOR010118321.1 coordinate 17,795, forward strand.
CTTGTGGAACAAAAATGTGTTGTTTACATTTTTGCTTGGGTATTCTTGGTTTTACTAACTGCATCGGTTTTCGTAGATTATCAACAAAAGAATCTGTAATGGACACAATTTTCGAATCTTCAAAAAAACTCACCAAGTAATTTGATAGACTTACCAAATACCATTTCGGCTATTGTAAAACTACTGTCGTCTCGAAGAGAAGCTCGTAAACCCATGATAACAGTAGGCAACGACTCAGTCCATCGAATACAGTTGTGGCATCTAATGACTGCTTTTAGCGTGCGATGTAGACGTTCTATCTTTCCATTACTTTGGGGATGATAAGACGTTGTATGCCGTAATTTTACACCACAAATGATTGCTAATTTTCTGAATAATTCTGAAGTAAACTGAGTTCCTCGATCTGTAACCACGAGAGAAGGTACTCCAAATCGTGTTATCCAGCATTCGTAAAAAGCTTGTGCAGCAACTTCAGCAGTGATCTGCCGTAAAGGAACCACTTCCACCCAAGATGTGTGTCTATCGATGCATGTCAAACAATAGATGTATCCATCCGATGGAGAATACGGCCTAATCATATCAATATGAATTACACTAAAACGATCATCTGGCGATTTAAAGGTTCCAAATTCGGATTTTGTATGCCGCGAAATTTTATTTTTTTGGCAATGTAGACATGCTCGTGTCCAGTTACGAACTTCCTGTTTCAGTGAAGACCAAATGAATCGTGATGACATTTCTTTAACTGTTGTACGAATTCCGGGGTGAGATAAACAATGGATTTGTTGAAACATCCGCTTACGGAAAGGCTTTGGAATAAAAGGTCTAACCTTTGATGTAGATGTGTCGCACCATAAAGATTTTCCGGATGGAAGCTGACACTGCTTAAATTTCATCATCAATTTGGGTGTCAGCAATTTGATCATAGTCTATAGTTGGCAGGTTAACATTAGCAATTCTCGATAATGTATCTGCGACAATATTTTACTGACCATTTACATAACATATATTTGTGGCAAATTGAGAAATATACTGTAAATGTCTCAACTGTCTTGGTGACGCTTTGTCGTTTTTTGCTTAAAAGCAAAAACTAAAGGTTTGTGATCAGTGAAGATTTGGAAATCTCTACCTTCCAAATAATGCTTAAAATGTTTTACGGACAAATAAATAGCCAAAAGTTCACGATCGTACGTCGAATAATTAGTTTGTGCCTCATTTAGCTTTTTTGAAGAAAATGCGATAGGTTTCAACCCATCAGGTTCGTGTTGGTGCAAAACTGCTCCTATAGCCAAATCCGATGCGTCTGTGTGAAGAGACAGAGGGTAATCGGAATTTGGATATGTCAACATTGCAACTTCTGCTATATCCATTTTGCATTTTTCAAATAGTTTTACAGTCGCCTCACTCCAAGGGACTTTTCTCTGATCTTTCTTTTTGGCACCTTTTAAAAATTCATGAAGAGGGGCTTGAGTTGCCGCAGCATTTTTTATGTACGGACGATAGAAGTTTAGCATACCCAAAAATGTACGCAATTTTTGAAGGATATTTGGCAATGGATACTCTAATATGGCCTTCACTTTTTCAGGCAGAGACCTTGATCCTTTAGCAGAAATTTTATAGCTCAAAAATTCTAGTGAATCAACTCCGAAAACAGATTTGCTGACATTTATGCGAAGCCCGTAATCATTTAAGCGTTGAAAAACTATTTTGAGATGTGAACTATATTTTTCTGCATTAGAAGAGGCAATCAATACATCATCTAAATAAGGGAACACAGAGTCTAAATTTCGAAATACTTCGTGAATAAATCTTTGGAATGTTGCCGGAGCATTCCGTAAACCAAAACTCATTCTGTTAAATTCGTAAAGTCCAAATGGAGTAATAATAGCTGTTTTTTTCTTGTCCTCCTCTGTAACAGGAATATGAAAATAGGCCTTAAAAAGGTCAATTTTAGAAAATATGACTTTGTTTGGCAAAATGTGCTGAAAATCTTCGAATCTAGGAATTGGATATCTGTCTGGGAGTGTTTGGTCATTCAACCTTCTATAGTCCCCGCATTGTCGGAAAGATCCATCTTTCTTAAAGACCATATGCAGTGGACTGGCCCACTCTGATTTAGATGGACGAATAATATTATTGTCCAGCATAAACTTAAATTCCTGTTTAGCAGTTTCTAATTTCTTTGGATCTAATCGCCTTGCTTTAGAATACACTGGTGGTCCCCTAGTTTCGATGTGATGTTTTACAGTATGCTTTACATCAGAAATAAAAAAGTTAGGTTTTGTAATAGATGGGTATAAATGCAATAAATCTGAATATTTACAGGCACTGTACATTGTATTTACACTGACGTTTAAGGCAGGTGCAACTTTACCTTGAGTAGAGAGGTTAGTTATTCCATCAATTAATATTTTATTCCTAACGTCAACTAACAAATGGAAACTATTTAGAAAATCTGCTCCTAAAATTGGCTTTTTTATATTTGCTATGACAAAAGGCCATTGAAATTCACGACGTAATCCCAAATCAAGGGTCAATACTTTCGTTCCATATGTTTCAATTTCAGTTCCATTTGCAGCATATAATTTATAGTCGCTAGTCGAAATTTGTTTTGCCGTATTGGGAATAATGCTGACATCAGCTCCACTATCCACAAGAAAACGCAAACCCGTTGTTCTGTCAAAGACAAATAGACGGTATTTACGACAATCCTGAGTTACTTCCGCAGCAGAACTCGCCGTTAAGTCTGCTGCTGATGCGAGTTTTCCGAATCGGCATTTTTCCATTCACAAGGTTGTTTACATTTATCAGGTTAACATTTTGCTCCAAATTTATAGTGAAAAAAACAGTACTTACCAGCAGGATTAAATCGTTTACGAGACGCGCTGCGTCCCCGATTGTTTTGACTGGCACCTCTGCTCCTTGTACGACCACGTTCAAGTTGTAAGCGGTTGATTTTACGCTCTAAAGAAACAATCTGCGAACGTAAACTATTTATTTCACTATCCTGCTGTTTATCACCTCTAGATGTAGCATATAATTCGCGATTCGGATGCATTTCTACAATACGGTCAGCCATTTCGGCAAGTTTTCGGATATCTTCATTGCTGACGATTAGTATATTTCGGATTGAATCCGGCATTTTTTGAAGAAATAGAGTTTTCAACACATTATCCGAAATTTCATCTGTCGCCAAACTACGCATTTTTTGAAGTAGTTGAGTTGGCCGTAAATCGCCTAACTCCATTTCAGACACATTTACGCTGAATACGTCTATTTTCGCTTTCTTTAAAGGTGTTCAGCAATCTCTCCTTCGCAGCGGTATATTTATTTTCATTAGCATCAGTGACTATATCCCATAAATTTTCAACAAATCTTGGTTCCATCTGCGCAATTAAATTATGAAATTTTGTTTCCTCTGATTTAATACCACTAATGGAAAATTGCGCCTCCACTTGGTAAAACCAAATTTCTGGCTTTTCAGTCCAAAATGGAGGAATTTTTACACTAACCTTGGCTATTTCACCATTAGATGCAGTATCCGTTGCACTTAGCTTCGGTTCGTGTTTTTCGCCGGTCGCCATTGCAGTTCTGTTTCCGGGTCACCACTTTATCGACGTATGACTCTGCGTTTTAAAGTGCAGATTGTAAATGCTCGATACATAAAATAAACATTTCTTATTTTAGGATATTACGACCAACGACTGAAAGTGGTTTTAAAGAAATTAAAATCAAACACAGACTACGTCAATTCCAAGTAACGGCGAGCATCTCACTCGTTCTATTTATTTTTACAAAACATCATCCTCGTTGCCAGATACAACAGCAGAAATAAAGTTTCATTTAACACAAAATAATATATAAAATATTTTTGCTGCAATTACTTCAAAAACAAACATGAACAAT
>JAPMOR010118339.1:0-10936 GCA_026543865.1 Argiope aurantia
TAAAATAATTAAATAAATATCAATGCTAATAAAAGAAGAAAAAAAAATGCCAAATTTGTGTTTCAAATTTTTAGTTACAGCTAGATGAGATGGTATATAAATTCAAGTTAAATCTTTATTATTGCTCATTTTCATTTACTACCAGTGGTTTTAATAACTTAAAAAGCTTATATTGAAAACGTCCACGTTAGTACTTAATTTTTTGCCGAAGAAATATGGCTAAAGGTAAATGGTTATCAGATCTTGAAAAAGGCCAAATAAAAGCTTATTGCAACGAGAAAAAAAATCACTGAGAAATATTGCAGCCCTCAAAACGTGCTGTGGAAAATTATGTGAAGTATTTAAATGGGAAATCAACTGCCATTCAAAAGCGAGGACCTAAGCCAAAGCTCGATTCACATACCCGCTGGAGAATTATTCAGAAAATGTAAATGGAAAATCATCAGTACGAAAAGTAACAAAATAATTGAAACTGGGATGTTCTTACACTATTGTTTGGAGGTCAATCAAGAGCAATAAAAACATGAAATATGCGAAAAAGGTTTGCAAACCACCACTTGCTAAACAACACAAATTACAACGTTTATCCTGGGCAAAGGAATACATGCATTTCAAAGATGAGTGGATAGAAGTCATGTTCAGGGACAAGAAGAAGTTTATTTTAGATGGGCCAGACGGTTGGAGATATTACTGGCATTATCTAAGAAAAGGACCAGATATTTTTTCCAAAAGGCAAATGGGCGGTGGATCTGTTATGATTTGGGGAGCTTTTAGCTTCGATGGTACATGCGAATTGGCATTTGTGAATGAAAGAATGAATTCTAATCGATACAAAGAAATGTTACAAACACATTTACTTAATGCAGGACCTAAAATATGTGGTCCAAATTGGACTTTTCAACAGGATAATGCATCTATCCACAGCTCAAAGTCTACAAAAAAGTGGTTTAGAGATAACACTGTGAAAGTTATGGATTGGCCAGCTAGAAGCCCAGATCTAAACCCCATTGAAAAATCTATGGGATCTTTTGGCAAGAACAGTTTATGAAGGAGGGTAATTCGAAAATGCAACTTCAACAAGCAATAATGAATTCTTGGTATTCTCTGGATCCAACACTTCTTCAGAACCTAATATATTCCATGCCAAACAGAATATATGATGTCATCAGAAAAAATGGTGCTAATATTGAACGGTAAAAAAGTTTAATTTGAAGTTTTGAAGCTTTTAATTCCACTGTCCCTAAAAATTTGAAACACAAAATTTGTGCTATTCTTTTGTTTAGTTATTTCAAAGTTGAAATTTACTTGTTTAATCTTTATTTGTTTAATCTAAATTATCTTACAATATTTATTTTTGTTATTTATCTATCTTATTTTTTTCAGAAATAAATGTCAAATATTTATTATTTACGCTTTTATTTTCATTTCAAGCCAAATCAAATCCCCCCCCCCCCAATATTTTTAATTGAAATTTTTTATTTACTAGTATTTCCTCTACACCAAACCGCCTAAATTTTAATTTATTCACTTTTCGTGATTATTGAATAAATTTTTCTTCATATCTTAAATTCTATAAAATGTCTTCTAGAAAAGAAATAAAAAAAAATTATATGAATGATATTCAATAAAATATCCATATAAGTATTATATGGATTTTTTATTTATTATTTAATATTTTATGGATATTTATGTATTATGTTATGTTTATTATTATGTTATTAAGTATTATGATATTATGTATTACGGATATTTTATGTATTATTTAATATTTATTTCAAATGAATTCTTTAAAAAACACTTTTTGCTCTGAATATTAAATTAGCATTAATATGTTTCTTTTTTAAATGCATGACTAAGAAACCAACATATTCGTAAGCAGTAAAATTTTAATCCCTTGTCAGCATTTAACTTGCTGAAATACCCATGTCCCAAGACAATTATAACTCTCAATCGTGCAACTGTGAAAGATATTTACTGTACTCCAAGAAAGGAATTGTCTGTTTTTTTTTTACGTACTCGCGTACACTGATGGAAGGTCTCTTTTTTTCGTTCAAAGAAACCTGATTTACCACACAATCTACTCTGTTCCGCAAACAAAAGAGAATAAATAAGGTGAATAGACGTTTGGACAGACAATAAGGAAACGAGAGATCTTCTTCTGCCACATCTATTCTAGATCCATAGTGACATTTAGAGTAACATCTTCCGACAGCAATTGCAATATTCCTCTTTTGGGAATCTTTTGAGGTTTTTCAATCATTTTTTCTTGTTTTATATTAAGAATAGTATAAACGAATTATAAATGGAATAAATAGAATAAATGAAAATTGTTTGGAATAGCTAAATAAAGGAAAGTGAAAGAAACAACGATTCTTCCCTATAAGATTTGCTACAGATCCATAGCGAGTAACACTTTCCTGTAGCAATTACAAGTTTCCAATTTAGGAAAACGCTTGAGAATTTTCAGTCATTTTTTTCTAGTTTTAGTCTAGTTCATAATGTAAGCGAATAATGAATGGAATAAATAGAATAAACAAAAATTATTTGGAATAGCCAGATAAAGGAAAGTGTAAAAACAAAGATTCTTTTCTAATAGATATATCACAGATCCATGGCAAATAACACTTTTTTTACAGAATTTGTAAGTCATTTTTAATTAAGCTTTTAAGGGTTTTTTTCTGTCATCTTTTCTTGTTTTATGTTAAGAATAATTTAAGTGAATAATAAATGTTATAAATTGATAAATGGAATAAAAGAATAAATTTTTAGACTAACCAAACAAAAGAAAGCAGAAAAATAATTATTCTACAAAATACATTCTAAATACAAATTGACACTTTCAATAACGCTCTCCTACAGATATTTTAAAAGACATGTTGAAGAAAACTTCGTATGATTTTCAGTCACCATTTATATACTTAATATAATACTTAAAAATATAAGGAAGAATTATTTAGAATAGATGTTATTTACAATACATAAGTAACTAAATTAGGTTCGGTAAATAAATAAAAACAAATAAAGCAAACAAAAAAATTAAAATGAAATCTACGATCGCAAATTTCAGGTTATCATGTGAGAATATTATTATTTTTAAGTCATTATTTGTCTGAATTAATTTAAGTAATTAACCAGTTTAAACCGCTTTGAAACAATTACGAGACTTCTCTATCGATCTCTATCCCTATATATGATATTTATTTATTTTTTTAATTTTCATTTTCAATTTTTCTAGCTGGCAAACAAATTTTTGGATCTCGACCGATTTTGGGATGGGAAAAAAAAACAAAAAACATCGCTTTTCTAAATATCGACGCATGCGTAATCTGATAGTCTAGTGATTGTTTCAAACCGGTTTTTACTGGTTACTGACTTAAATTAATTAAGACAATTCGTAAGAATTCAGAGAATGAATAATTTGGAAACCCAGTTGTAACTTTGTTGGCGACAAATCGCCAAATGTGACAACCTTCTACATTATTTTCTAATAGAAAATAATTCGATTAAAAAAAATTCGCTAATTCCTAAAATCGAAAAATTGATGCCTCAAAAACGATAAATCGTCAATTTATTGCCTACTCATTTTGAGACTTCGACAATTTGTTGCCTACGCATTTTGAGACTTCAAAAACCTCAAACCAAAACAACATCATGTTCTAACATGATAATAATGATATCGATAAAACACACAAATTTAATTTTTTAATCTAATCGACCAAATTTTTCAAAAGAATAATATTGCATCCGGCGAGCATACTCTATAATTATATATAATTAATGATTTCTTAAATAAAAAAGGCAACATTTTAGTGTCTTTTGTTTTTCCTTTATGTATCTTTTTGAAAATGAAAAATTTAGTTAGATAAGTTTACTGATTTTTAAAAATATTTAATTGAAGTTAATTCAAGTTGTCTTCAAAACTACATGAAATATATATATTCTTATCAAAGCTTTAGTTTCTTGTTACATCTTCAACAGCTTTACAGATAGCTGAAAAAATTTAATAACGTACGATATTTTTTCACAAGTTCGATATAAATATGCAAATAATCAACTATAGTTTTAAAAAAGAAACTGATTGGATGGCAGAGAATTTTTCTGTCAGAATTCCTTAAAATTTGTAAACAAATCGGATTACAGACGATTTTGAGGTCATCCTATAATTCCTTAGTAACTCTAAAAGTTAATAAATATTTTAATTATCAGCATTCTCTATTTTTCTGTTCTGTAATAGTATTTATTTTAATTAATTTTCTAAAATTAATTGTTTATTAATATTAAATTATTAATACAAATAAAATTATTAATTTATAAATATTAAATTATTTATTATTTTCTTGCATATTTCTACATGACAATATCATTTGAAATTGAAGCTCGTTAAAGATGAAGATGTTATTTATAGTATTAAATTGCTAAATGGTAATTTTTCAACTTTATGCTTCAAGAAATGTATTGTCAAATAATTCTAATTCAAATAACTATATTGTATTATATAACCTTTAAAAATATCGCAAGCATCCAAGAAAAATATGGTATTTCGAATAGAAGAACAGAATTCATAATCCTAACTATGAAATGAAACTTCACAGACACAACAGATTTGGAAAACTTAAAAATTAAATTTAAATTTTAAAGTGTATGCAAATAAATTTTTGTCTGTAAGTATAGTAGTTTACACTGATAAATTTTGTTCGCAGTACATATGCGGGCGCATATTTTTAGAAGGTAAAACTAAGCAGCAGACAGATAAAGCATTTTAGCAGAAGGCTGTTAAAGCTTTTTTAACAGAAAAAAAATATGAAATAACTCATTTATGTATCCGAATTGACAAAATTTACAAACTAAATTCTAAATTACTGTGTTGCAAAAATTTTCCTTAATAATGTAAGCTTTCCAAATTTTCTCCTGAATTAATAATACTTGATTTAAATTTGAATTATTTCGTTTTCAATACTTAATACTAAGATTAAATATTTATTTCAGTATTGAAACTTGATTACAATTCTACCGATCATATCAAACTTTCGAATTTATTTAATTTTTAAATATTTGGTAATGTTTTCACTTTAAATGTTTGGTTAACTTTTAATGTGAGAAAATAGATAATGTGAGATAACGAATGAAATGAAAAGTTTTTAAAAGAATAAGATATTTTTTGATAAAATTTATATAAATAACGTAAAAGTTAAATTTTTCTTTAAATTTGAAGTTATTTTTTAAATATATTTTTCCATTTATAAATCTTTTTAGATAATATTCACATTATTATAACAATTAGGATGATCGTATGAAAGATTTTTAAATTTAAAAAAATGTACGTGGATTACTTATTTTTGTTGCTAATACTTAAAAAATTGCTGAAGCTTGAAAAGAATTTACTAAAACATATTTTTTTTATATTCCTATTATATTTTTACTTTTCATCTGTTCTTTACTAGTAGAAGAATCAAAACAAAATTCTCCTTAATCAGTTTGAATCCACATTAATGCTTATAAATATTTATATACTAGCCGCCTTTGGCGACCAGCCGGTTCACCAATATTACCGCTCGCTACAATTTTCAATTAAATATTTTAAGTAACTGGTCTCTTAAAGGATTCTCAAACAAAACATTTTTAATCTTCAAATTTTGATAGTCATACCAAACTTATATTGTTTAGATCGTTTCGTTCAATTTACTATATATATTTCGCTAATTTGTTGCCATTTCCGGTAAAACTTCAACTTTAATTAAAAATGTAAATGACGAAATTGCAATTAATATTAAGATATTTTTTAATAAAACCAAGCGTTTTATTTTATTAATCATCTTTATTGTTATTTATTAATTATTATTATTATTGAATATGAGTATTGCAAACAGAATCGCTCGGTATTTAAGTCTTATGTTAACTACAAAATATTTTTCATAGTTTATGTAATATCTCAAACAATAATTCAACAAAAATTTCTGAGATTCAGTATAAAATTCAGTTTTTAGTTTTGCTTTCAAAAGGATTGAAATGAAATCAATAATAATATTTTGTTCCTGCTTATAAATATATTTCAAAAATTATGAAGTCTAAATTTAATGCAGTAAGGTATCATATTCTGATAAATATTCTGGACACACCAAATTTTAAATAAATGAATGAATGTTTCTATTTTCCACGATCAACTAAGACTTATTTATAAAGTTTTAAATGTTAAATTTTTAGAAAAACTCACCATTTTCATAATCTTAGGCCAATTAATCTTGAGAAACCTGCGCGCTTATTGGCGTATTTTCTTTGAAACGATCGATGAAAAATCTAAAATTATCCTTTTTTTTTATTGAATAGTGATATTCAAATCTTCATAAATCAGTCAGTTTAAGTGATTTGAAATTAACTCTTAAAAGTCAGTGATTTAGTTGATTGGAAATTAACTCTATGACCACCATAAAATCTGTGCTTTCTCTTGTGGTGTATGCATTCTCCTTAATATCCGATCGAATAAAACATCACATACAAAAGTACTACGTAGAACTAACACATCAAAAGTAAACATAACATTTCAATAATTGCCAAAAACAAAAGAGAGAAAAATGCAATTAATAAGCAGACGATATTTAGAAAAGTACAGATATTTAGACTGGAAAATGAAATTATCTGAAATTAAAAACACGCGCAGACGATATTTACAAAAGTAAAAATATTCAAACCTGAAAAGGAAAATATATGAGTTATTCCATCAATAAATGCCATAAGTTTGTTTACATCTTCATTATTTTATGAGTCATTAAATATCAAAATGGATCCGGGACTGAATAAACACCCTGTATAGAGAGTGTAAAAGATCATAAAATAATTTTTCTTGAATTTATTTTTTAGAAAAAATAATATTTCATATTTGTTTCATTTCCTACAGACACGTGCCGAAAATTATATTTTTGCAGATTTCATTTCCAAAAAGATTTAATTTATTTTCAGTTAGAGCTTTAATCAATGTGATGGCAACACTTTGAAAAAAGCTATTTTTTTTCTCATGAATGCGAAACGTGCTTAATCCTCATTTTTATTTTTGTCGAAAAAAATTATTGAAAAACATAGTTAAAATATTTATTTAAAAATTCATTAAAAATAGAAATTTAATTTTAAGATTAAAACAGTAGTATCATTTAAAAGATAAATTTTTTATCTTTAACTTCATGTAAAAATCTTTTTTGTGCGGTAATATTTTCGGCAGTTATAGCAGAAACACGTCAAAATTTCGCTTAATTTTTAAATAAATAAAATTCTAGTTAAAAATTCGAAAAAATAACCCCCAGGTGCACATTCCCGGCCTCCAAGGTATACACGTGCCAAATTTGGTAGCTGTAGGTTAAATGGTCTGGTCTGTAGAGCGCCAACACACACACACACACACACACACACATTGAGCTTTATTATAAGTATAGATATAGATATAGATTATTTAGAACGCGCGAACTTCACAAGATTTTCATTTACTGAAACCCATATCACAAGTTATTTGTAATATAATTTAACGACGGTTATGGCTCACTAATTAAAATAAAGTTGGTTAATTTCTTAATATTAGAATTCTCTAAATAATATGCTAAACCTGCTGCAGTGATCCCTCCAAATCTTTCTCGTAGCACTCTAATAAAGATGATAGGGAACACTTTGCATAGCACTGACATAGAATGGTACTTAATATTAACCTTTGGCGAGAATTTAGCATTTTTATTGAATTTATCGTGTCATCCTTGGCGAGTTATTTGGCGATTAATCCCTGCATTGCGGTTAATAATATACAAAAATCGAATTTGTGTTTCAAACACCTTTTTCCCAATCGACTAAAGTAAAAATTTAATATTAAATTGCATTTGTAGTCACAAAATCACATACCAAATTTGATATATTAAGTCATTGCGGCTTTATTTATCCGTTTACTTATTTCTAATATTACAGACCGACAGATGCTCAATCCCTCGTTGGATTTGGTTCAAAATTTGATGGATATCTAAATTATAGATTTTAATTATGTGTATCGAATTTTACCTATCTAGCTCTCTTCGTTTTGTAATTATTGTGTTAAATTATATTCGAACAGCCTTACAGCTAGACTTTCTCTATGTGGATCTTGCACAAAATTTGGAATAAAGACCGTATACCAAATTTCATCCATCTAGTTCAAAGTATTTTTAAGACATCTTTGTCACAGACAGAAGGACATTTTCCAAAATTGTGTTCTTTGAACTTAGGGAAGTCTTCAACGTAGTCAAAATCTAGAGTTTGAATTTTTTGACGATTACTATACTTTCTCTATACTAACTGTACGAGAAAGTACAAAAGAAATTCTATAAAATTTTCTTCAAAACCTATCTAGCCGAATCACAGAACAAATGTAATGCTAGATAAGGCAGCATACCATTATCGAGATTCATAATAACAATTCATTATAGCACTGATCAATGCGAATTATATTTAAGATTAGAATAAAGAATTTATTATTATTTTCTCGTATATGAAGCATATAGAGAAAAAATCTCATCATTAAAAATTTGAATCGAATTGGAAATTTTGACGAATCTTAAAATTGAAGGCTTCCCTGATTTCAAAAAAAAATACTTCTGGAATTTGTGTGTACGTCTGTAAACTAGATAACTCAAAGGCACCGAATTAGGTGGATGAATTTGGCTATGAATACAACAAATCTGAAGATTTCTCTCAAATTTTGAACGAATTCTATACACAGGAAGTCTATCTGCTCAATTACAAGTGAACACGATAATTGAAAAGTGCAAAGAGCTATGCAGATGAATTTCATTTACAGGTTTAGCATATGAAACGTAGATCTGCATTGTGCAAGGAAAGAAGCAATTAGGACTACAGTGGTGGAAAGCACTTTGAGACCACATGTGAAATTGTAAACTTCTAACTTTACTAAAAAAAGATACATTAAATAGCATATACAATACAAAAACATAAAAATTTCTTCATATTATTTTATAAAGAAATTAATGTAATTATACATTATACTCAAATGATTTTTTTTCATAACATAAAAGGGTGGAAAAAACTTTGAGACCACAGAGTTAAATATTAATTAAAAGTATAGCATTACAGTTTTTAATACTTCGTGTGTTTTCCTTTCACACGAATTACTTCTAAAAGACGATTCTGGAAGGATTTTGCTAGGTTTTTCAATGTCAGAATCGGTACTTTATCCCATGCTTTTAAAATAGCAGCTCTGAGTTCAGACGCAGAATAATATTGTCCCCCATTTTCATACACCATGCGTGCAAGGATACCCCACATGTTCTCTAAGGGGTTGAGGTCTGGACTTTGGGCCGGAAAATCAATAAAACTTTTATTATTTTCAGTTAGCCAAGCAATAGTTGAAGCAGACTTGTGCACTGACGCATTATCTTGTAGAAAAATCAAATTTTGATCCATAAGTTCATCTCTTAATGGAACAAAATTGTTCGCCAGTATATCTTGATAGTCAAAAGAGTTCATATTACCTTTAGTGAACACAATATCAGTCTTACCTCTAGCAATGAAACCTGCCCAAACCATGAGGGATCCACCCGCTTGAACTCGCTTTGAAAAATGCGTAGCATACTGTCTCAAATCATGCCAATACTTTCTTAAACCATCAGGTCCATCTAGGTTAAATTTCTTTTCATCCGAGAACACTATTTTTTGCCACAAGTTGGGTTTTAAAACATTAGATGTTGCAAAGTTCAATCTGGCTGCGATATGACGTTTTTCAAGTCTGGGTTTACTTTTGAATTTTGCATATTTGATGTTTTCCGTATTACTCAGAATATTTCTAACTGTTCTAGCCGTAACTGGAAGCTTAAGTGTCGATTTTATTGTTGCAGAATGTGCATTGTCTTTAACAGCCATCCTTATAATACTTCGTTTCATTCTGGTTGACAGTTTTAATGGCCTTCCTCCTCTATTTTTTGTACCACATCTGCATGGATCTGAGAGAAAATGATGAACCACAGTTTTAGACCTTTTGATTTTGCTAGCAATTTGCCTTTCACTCATTCCACTTCCGCGAAATGCTAAGATTTTCCCTTTTTCAATTTCAGTCAGTAATTTTCCGCTACCCATAGTCTCAGTTGCTTCAACACTCAAAGAAATGATTAGAAAGTGTTTCTTTTCAGTCCCGCACAAAATCGTGCAAAAGTTACGTCATCTCATTATACAAACAATCACTCTTTAAAACTGGTCTCAAAGTTTTTTCCATTTCATTACATTACACATTTTTCCTTTATAGCTACAATAAACGCATTTTAAATTCTAAATTCATTTTTTTTTCATTTATTACATTTTATATATAAGTGCAAATGTAAATTACAAAAACGATTTGTATTTTTGAATGCAAAAAAAAAAGTTCAGTGGTGGTCTCAAAGTATTTTCCACCACTGTACAATATATTCCACCATTCTATATTATTTAAATGTCGTAGTAATAAGATTTGTGTAAAATGTCAAACAATATGTTATTTAAAAGTAATTTTAAACTTTTAAAGAATCATGAATTAAAATATCATGGGGTGATTAAAAATTAAGATGCCCATTTCAAAACAATTTTCATGTGGCACTAAAAGAGAGTGCAAATGGACTAACGTATCCATAATTTATTAGTTTTGCTTTCAAATTCTTTTGTACAAATTCAGCGGGTATTTTTTTTATTGCTTAGAGTATAATTCATGTATGAAATGTCGTTTTCCTTTAATGAAATAACATTTGTTTCAAGCTTATTAAGTTTTCATGCCATGCCTTAACCACAAAAAAAGTTATCAATTAATAATTCATTTATTAGATGTACATTAGAAAACATTTTAAGCAACCGCTATCAAAACTAATTTACTTCTATTATAAAAAAGTTTGTAAATATTATAAATTCATGTTTGTGTATAAATTAATTAATTAACTTTTTCCAAAAAAAA
>JAPMOR010118342.1:0-26202 GCA_026543865.1 Argiope aurantia
CCTTTGAGGAAAATAGATTCTAGAAACATATCCAGTTTCACCCATTGTATCTACTGATTATGACAGAATATCACGGTATCAAGGCAGGTTGAATTGCAAACCTTCACCGGAATCAGAGCATTAGTCAGTGCAATCATATGCTTAATTACTTTTGGCATCCAATTCACCTGGAATCTATCTTTGCAATAATTTGCACTGATTTAATTTCTGAAGTAATTATTTCTCCTTTAATTTGAAATTATATTCATTAGTATTGAATTAATTTAGGAATATAATTTTCTTTGAAGCCGGTTATATTTGTTTGTATAAAGAGTGATAAAAAAATTTGAATTTTAATAAATCGCTCATTTTTGGTGCATAATATATTTTATAGGCGGAACAGTACATTTAAAAATTCGCATGTTATGGTTTTCCCCAATAAATTCAAGCAGTTTTCTTATCGTAAAACAAGAATTTAACTGCTATTAAAATATCACCTTTGTAAAATTTCTAGAACAGTCGATTTTAATGTCAAGTGGAATTATTTTTCTTATGAAAAAATAAGTATAATTTAATCAGTTGATATAACTGATATATAATAATAAATAGGATTTTGTATTAGAAGAGATACTATGGTTCTGGATTGCTATTTTCACAAATCATTTATATTTTCTTTTCATTCTTTTCCTACTAAGACCTGAATATCAATGGTTGGTTACACAATTAAATCATACTTATAAATTTTTTAATAAAATTTAAGCAACATTCCTATAGTTGAAATCTTTTAATTTGGTTAGGCATAAAAATTTGAAGTAAAACAATAAGCACTGCTTAATTTATAAATGACAATCAAAGATACTTACATATGTTTGTTTTATATATAAAAGAGCATTTGTTTTTTAGCAGTATTAAAAATGGTTCTTTGATACTTATTTAAAATATTCTACTGGATTGAATTCTTGTCTTATCTGTTTTTCAAATATGGTTACATCTTTTTAGTGATCAATTAATCGACATAAAAATAGAAGAAAATAAAATTTATAATTCATTTTCTGTCACACTAAAAAGCGTCTATCATTTTTATTATTAAAAATCTGCAATTTATTCCTTTATGTTAATGTTGTTATGTGTTTGCAATAGTAACACCAACGCCATTTACATTCAAAATAGGCAATAAATCATCTGCTCCTATCACATAACATTTATGTACGAAGATAACTAAAAATATAAAAAAAGTTATAGTTTTAATTACATTAAAAATACTATGATATATTTGTAATTAATATATTCATAATATTGCTAATTGCATGCATTCTCATGGATCTTTTTTTATCGTTTTTAGTATATGTAAATGAGTTTGAATGGAAAGCTCCAATATAACAGATTTCATATACTTTTTTTACTGTAATTATTCTCATGGCTGCGTAAATATTGTGTCTGCACAGAAAAAGAATATTGTTACTTAAAATGTTGTTTAAAAGTTATATTTTAGTTACTTTGTAACATTGACTGGTTAAATTGAAAATTAGACACAAGCCTACAATTTATAATACCAAAACTACGTACCCAATTTTCATATATTTAGCGCATTATAATTCTGATCAATCACTTTTGAACAATCGGTAATTAACAGAATAACAAGCAACTAATCTTTGAAAGAGCTACCCAAAATTTGGTACAGACTTCACGTCTTATGATAAGACCTTGCAACGAATTTCACTCATATATATATACATATATTTTTTAGATACACATTGTTGGATACACATATATTATGACTTTATAATTCAGTCCAACATTCGATATAATACTACAATTTTGGAGCAAAGAGAGCCAAATACGACATTCATTAGGAGAACATAATTCCAAAAAAGAGGAGAAAGCAAGCAAGAAATTTTGGTAAATTCGCGAATTCAAATTATTTAAAGAATAAAATATTTTGTCTTGTTCACTTTATGTAAGAGAAAGTAAGAGAAGGAAAGAATAATTATAGTGAAAAAAAAAACAGCTAGTGTGGTTCACCTCCCGACACTTTCTCGAATACTTTTCAATACAAATCGTATCTCTCTTTCTTCGCATGCAATTTTGATCTTGGGTAAGTCAGCGAATCCCTTGCAGAGCATTGTTCAAGGATAGTTACCAAATAGAGATCTTTGATATGAAGCTAGCATTGTTACTGAATCTATGGCGAATATATGTATTTGGTTTGTCTTTTTGCAAGCCGATTTTGACCACAATTCAGGTAGAAAAACTTTAGGTAGAATCATCAGACAACAGGCCAAATTTCATTGATTTAAGTCACTTCGTTTAGAGGCATGCGAAAGTACAGGTCAACAGATGATCAAACATTCAACAAATTTTGTTCAAAATTTGTTAATTATATTTGTATTTTAGACGCCAGCTTGTGTAATAAATTTTATCTACTCATTTTTTGGGTTTTGTAAACATCGAAATCACTCGTACTCGAACAGGCAGGCTACCAGACTTCCTGTGAATGAATTTTGATTAAAAACCTGGTACAAATCTAAAAATGTGGCCAAAAATCGAATTACTGAGTTTTATTCGTTTAGCTAAAAGCGGTGTTGAATTATCAGTTTCATAGACAGACAGACAGAAAGAGATACAAATACACACTGATTGACATAATGCCAAAGATGTATTTTTCGGATTCAAGGAGGCAAGAAACGTAAAGATTCGTCAAAAACTTAAGTTCAAATTTTTTACAACTACAATTCTCCCTCCATATTTCTTATACCAGAAAGTAAATACCTTTGTTCCGACGATGAATTATTTAATCACGATAAATATCGCAATTATTCAGTTATTTTAATAACAAGACGCCATTTATATTTTCTACAGGAAATCAACCTCTATTTATGTTATTTAAAAGCTTAAACTTACTTAATTTTATTAAAATATCATTGAAATATAGGTATAGGTCATACACGTAATATATTTATTGTTAACGAAAGTAATTCTCAGCCCAGTTAATATCTTATTTGAGCAATAATCTCTCACACTCGAAAATTAAATTTCCTCTTTTAAATAAAGCTTGATAAATACATTGGTATAAAATGCAATTACATGGATTAGTTCTTTAAAATCGAAGCAAAATAACATTTAAATAACATTAGAGCTTTTCATTCGCAATAAAATATTCTGAATGTGATTGAAATATCCAGGGTGGAATCAAACATGTAGAAGTGCATTCTAAAATATGGAAAAGATCATAAAATACTTAGATTTCCAATAGAAATTATATTAAAATCAGATCAGATTAATATTTAGCATGAAAATGAATGTGAATGCTAAATATTAATCTGAGTTATGCTTTTGAAATCTCAATAAAATAAAATGGGGATAAAAAAAAGGTTTTTTTTTTTGTTCTTCTTAATGGATTGGCTCTTTCAAATGAAATTTTAAGACAAAATATTTTGATTATGTCTTAAGAAACGCAGCGAATCTTAGAATGAAATTTTACACACTTATAGAAAAAGACATACCGGATAGAATTATTAAATAACTTTAGTTTCCGTAATTGAAATTCATTATTTAATTAACTTCGAATTAACTATTTTAATTATCTTGGTTAATCAGTGTTTAGATTTAATCAGATAATGAATGCTCGAGTTATAAAAGTGTTCCATTTTTTTATTATCATTGACTATTATGAATACCCTCCTAAATTCATGTTAAATAAGAAAAAAAAAGTTTTTAGAAAGCTGTTTGCAATAAATTTTATTTAATGAATTTCTGATGCAAATGATGTTTGTGTTTATTTTCCACTAGACAAACCACAGAAAATTTTGTTGGAAATGAAAAATATACCGATTTCTTATTTTGTGTTAGATACTTGTTATTAAATTGGAAGTTTGATACTTAAGCAGAATTCACAAGAAGAAATTGTGCGCAATAGAATGTCATGCTTACTTCAGGAAGATCATGTGACCGAAATGGGGAAATGATAAATAGTAGTCCCAATGAAACAATCCTTTGCCATTTTCCAGTTTTGGGCACATAATGGTTCTAAGAGTCCATTGCGCAATAGTTGTCCTCGTGTGAACACTGTTTTACGGTTAGCAGCTAAAACATAACTGGATTGCTTAAAATCTTTTAAAGTAGATTGATGGCTCATATATCTAAGTCAATTTCCACATAAAAAAAACTGTTGATGATGTTGGAATATTGGTGTGCTAAATGACAATTTTAATTGCATTGGTATCCCGACAAATGACAAAGTTAATTAAACTAGTTGAAAAATTCTATATTTATTAAAAATCTTTTATTTCATCCTTTTAAGATCTTTTTATAAAAAAGGAAAATTTTTTATATTTTTATTCATAAAGTAATGTTTTTAATAAATATAATTAGATTTTTCCAAGCATTATCAGAAGAAAGTTCTTGAATAAATTAAATTTATTGCATCTCATCTAATATTTTAGGAGAATTTATTATTGTAAATTAAATTTATAATATTAATGGTAGAAAGTAATTGCTATCTAATAAATAATTGTAAGGAATTATAAATGGAAATTTAAGCATCAGTGTTTATACAGGAAATAAATTATAAAACTGTTTTTCAATGTAATTATCTGTATTATACTATAAATATAAAACGTAATATAAGTTTTTTTGATAATTAATCAATATGTATATTTTAATGATATTCTAGGAAATGTGAAGAAAATTAAAAAAAAATGACTTTCAATAAGTATTTTTCTTCTTTTAGCATTAAAAATAGTTAATTTAAATATTGCAAAAATTAAGAAATGCACTGTATAAGATAAACATTTAATCTTACAACTAATTTATTTATGAAGGAAAATATATGCTAAATCTCGAGTCAAGAAAGTTATTTGCAAGTGGATTGAAATTGAATAATTTATTTCCTGTTTTTTTAATTATTATTTCAGTTGAAATTTATTATATAGCCTTATAACTGCTAAAGCAAGTTAACTTTTGCATAGATAACGAATTCTGAAATATAACAAGAAATTCTTAGAAATATTTCAAGAAATCTTTTTTGATGCTTTCTCATCCATTTTTATTTATTAAATGCATATTTATTACTCGACGTGGGGGTTTTGAATGCATAAAAATTAAAAATAAAGTAGAGTCAGATAATAGTTTCCAGAATATAAGAAAAGTATGCTTTTACAAATTGAATTAAAATAAATGTATTTGAATCAAAAATGCGATTTTGGATTTATATTTGTCTGCATTACTTTAAAATAATTACAGACTACTAGAAAAAAAAATTAATTTATAGGAGATATGTACTGGTAGTGGTACAAAAAGTACGTTTCAACAATATATTTACAAACTTTCATGAGAGACAATAAGTTGTCTGTATAATAAAACTATCTGTATGTTTAATTTATAATGTAAAATTTATTTTAACATAATAAATTTCTTATGTTTAATTTCATAAAGCATAAGGAATGTTAAAAATATTATGTTAATTACATTGGTTCTTCATTCTGTTACTCTTGTATTAAGTTCAAGATTTTTATAAATTGATTTCCATACAAATTTTTGTTATACGAGGGTAATTCAATAAGTATCAAACCTTTTGTTACAATCATTTATAGTTAACTATTATGGATTTATGGATTCGCCAGCGTTAGATAATCGGCTTTAATATTATTTATTATTGTTAACCTATCATCTGCACATTACACTATTGCAGAATAAATATAGCTGCGCCGTTCTCCGTTTGTATTAAAGAAATAGCACGATCCATTTCACCAGATAGTGCCCCAAGAGCTGAAATCCATAGAAACTTTTTGCACAATACAAAGACAATATTTGATCACTGAAAAGTATTTAAAAATGGGCTAAACAATTCAAGATACGATTTAATAACCTTTAAAAACGTCAAAATTGTAATGCATGCCGTGCAAAACTTACAAAATCTGTGTAACCACAGGATGGGAATATACTACATAGTATACTAATTTTTCCCTTCTAAAAAAAGCTTGGTCATTAAAAGGCTTGGTCCATTTAAGATGCTTTAAGGGGCCGTGGATTTATCCCGGAAGTAATGAAGCGAGCGAATATTCGGCTTGCTGTTCAACCAAATGCATATTTTTTAGAGTATCAGAAAATCGGACCAAGAGAAATGTGAAACATAGTATCTATACTGAAAAATATAGTTCTAAATTTTGTAATATTGTTATAGAAAATTAAAAAAGAAAAGATAGCATATATATTTATTATCTTCATATTCAAAACAGGGCTAATAGGAAGATAAGACAGTTGAATAGTTCCCTGAAATTAAAAAAAAATTATTTTAGTTTCAAGAAAGATAGTGGTGTTAAATAACTGCATTAGAAAGGAAAAAATATACTTTTCTTCATTATTTTCAGCATATATGTAATGATATTTTAACTCTAATTTCAATTCCAAATTAATTCCCAAAGTTTCATCGTAATTTAGCCATATCAAAGTCATTATAAAATATTCTCTTATTTCCTGATTCCATTCCACTTTTTCTATTTAATTAATTCAAGAGATGCTTTAGTCAGCGGTTCCCACGTTCCGAGTGAAAGGATAAAAATTGCTGATCTAAACAAATTCTTTTTTAAAAGATCCCTTACTTGTGATTGACAAGCGTCAGAAATCCCTATCGGGTATTAGCACTGCGAAAAAATATTTTGCCTATCAACATCTCGTGTTATTTAAAACGAGGGATAATTTATTTCGCTGCTCTTCCCCACTTCTACTTTTGTGCTGATCAGAAACAGGACGTGCCTTGTCCGCGTGTTCTTGTAATCAAATCATGCCTGCCCACCCCGCCCCGAGAGAGAATAAAGCAAACTTAAAATGCAAAGTTTCTTTACTGCTTGTCGCACCTGTATTCTGCTTCACATAAAATAATGCTTACATCATATTATACACACACACACACACACACACACACACACACACACACACACACACACACACACACACATTATATAACCAATCTAAAGTGAGAAATAGTATGAAAACGAAACTAAAATGAAAACGAAAGCGAAACAGTTTCAAAATCGCAACAAAAATTATTATCTATTCAAACAAAAACCAAAAATGGAACAGGTAAAAACTTCATAGTATTTAGAGAGCGCAAATGCAGCTACTTCTAAAACACAGATGAACTGATACAAAAGTATAAAAATCAAGTTAAATGGAAAAACAAATAAACCAAATAAAAAATATTAAAAAAGAAGAATCCGGCCTGAAGACTTTTTCAAGGGTCACCCTCAGGCAGGGATTCAAAAAAGGGATTTTTTCTGTTAAGGAAATTCAGACATTACGTCTAATAATGATTTCTTCGTGACCCGAAAATCCCCTGAAATTAGGTCTAAGAGATATACCATTTTAACATAAAGGAAAATACAAAACAACCAATTAGAAGAAAAACCACTAATAAGTAAAAATACAATAACAAAAAACACCAAAATACCATAAAAAGACACAAAAGAAATAACGAGAAGGCAAAAAAACATACCTTCAACAGTCAAGAAAATCCCAAGCTATCGATTGTGATTCCCGCCCATTAGAAACAAAGCTAACGGCAATTTAGGTAAAAATTGTAAGCTCGCAGCGCCACCTATTGAGTGATATAATATGCAATAGAACTTTTCTTGCTCTTTATAACAAAAAAAATCCCTTTTTTGAATCCCTGCCTGAGGGTGACCCTTGAAAAAGTCTTCAGGCCGGATTCTTCTTTTTTAATATTTTTTATTTGGTTTATTTGTTTTTCCATTTAATTTGATTTTTATACTTTTTTATATATATATATATATATATATATATATATATATATATATATATATACCAAATGCTTAGCAAAATTTGCTGATTTTACTTGCTTACAACAGTTTTTCTATTCATCTGTCTTCATCTCTGAGATTGGATATAAACATAAGATATTTCTATATCAAAATCCCACATAAGTAATGTATTAAAATGTGTTCTGTGTAATACAGTTACAGAGGAAATGTAAGAAATGCAATTATAAATTGATGGGTGATCAGTGAAAAACAATTGTAAACGAGTAGTTGAAGATAAGTCTGAGCTTTGATCGATTTTTTTTTAAATATTCTTAGTTAGATAAGTAGCGGGAAAATGGATAACTGGAAACAAATTGAGATAACCAAAAAGCGAAATTTTAAACTAAACATCCTCATTTGGAGAAAATGTATCTGCCGAGGTTCCAGATAAACACTTATTTTGTTCCTTATATTTTCGCCAATGAAATAAACGAAATTAATGATAATATAGGTTTCTAATAACAATTTTTTTTTGCAATTATTCATTATTAATCTTATTCTTTGATTGGAAAATTGAAAATATTTGACATATAGAATGATCTGATATGCTTTTCAGGAGTAAAAAAGTTTAGTTTTCCAACGGAGTTAAATTAAATTGGAACTTTAAATTAAAATTTTCTAAATAATACTTCATAATTTAATTTCTATGTTTCCTTTTGACACATATATTTATCAGAATGAGGAAAATTAAAATTAATTTAAAAAGAAAATTTACAATTATTACAGTGCAGATCTGTTGTTAGTTTACAGGAAGTAGAGTTGTGATTTTACTATCGGAGATTTGTATGTCCAAAATTCATTTTAACCAAGTTATTGTTACTCAATCAAACCTTGCACTAATGGAATGCTTTTCATTGTAATGTCCCCCGTAATTTTGTATGATGTGGGTCGGGAATTAGGGGATAAAGGATACTTATTCTGGCACTATTCTACTCTTACTCTTACTCTTCCACTGATTATGATTAAAATTAAAATTCTATTCTTAAACATCCTTTCAGTACCTTCTAAAAACAAATTCTAAATAATATCCAATAATAAATAATATAAAAGGTAATATTTAGAGAATACAGTATTAAAAATTCCAGTAGAAAAGCTAAAAAGGATTATAGACCTATTTGATACCTAATTTCTTGTAGTTTTCATACAAAAATAAATTAGTTTTGTGGAATTAATAAAAATATATATTTTTATTAATGCGTTTCATTATTACGTAAACCTTTAATAGTAGAATATCTAGAGTACTAAATAATCTCTTCACACTTATGGCTTTTTTATTCAAATTTGTAAATGAATTTAGTTTCTACAAATATCTAATAAATATCATCAAATTTGATAACATTATTTGACACGAAAATCAATTTTTCTAAGTAAACTGCATTCGTGAAATAAAAAAACTCTGTAAATAAAATACATTAATAAATTAAAACCAATGTTATTTTTGAGATTTTCTTTTTTTCTGAAAGAAAAATAATTCATCAACATTCTTATTAATATTAATTTGAAAAAATAATCTCATGATTTTGTTGATAAGTCGGTTAATCATCAGAAAATACATAAATAAAAAATTACAATCTACATAAATGCTAGATTCAAGTAAATGAACGCAATTTCCTTTTACTTTTTATTTATATAGTGAAAGGCAAAAAAAGCTGATACACAAAGATATCATTATTTAATAAAAAATATATGCGTAAAGGATTGATTTTAACTAAATAAATGGAAACTATTATACGTTAAGCTTGCTTTGTATGTCAAATAATAATAATTTTTCTTGACCTTTTAAGAATACTTTTTTTTGATTAAAAAAATGTTTTTAATTTTGTTCAATTTCGAAAGAAAATTGTTTCATAGCTATTCTCAATTTGCAGTCTTGAAGCAATTTTATAAATTGTCTTCGAAACTTAAATCTTTCTAAAATCAATTACAATGCTTGTCAGCAACAGACATCGGAAAAGAATGAAATGCATTCTGAATTATTGAAAATGGATAAAAATATAAACTGGAAACAGAGAACATACTCGTAAAAATGAGTTTCGATTCAAATACACCGTGCGAATTTCGATGAATGACATTGATTGTGTTAAATTCAATTTCTAAGGGAAATGTTTTTACTAAAGAAAAGAAGCATATTTATTTCTTACAAAAAATAAACTATTTTAAAGTTATTTATGAAGTCCAGTTATGGAATAAAACTTTTGATTAATCAAGTTTGTAAAGCCTTTCTCGAAGAAAAATTATATTAAGCTGTAATGACAAATTTTAAATTTTAGTAAATAGAACGCTTACAATTGTGATTAAAAAAAATCAGGGTTTCTTATTTAAAATGACTATTTATATAGAGAGGGAGAGATTGATTGGGAGATATTAGAATTCAAGAAACATTTTATAAAATATTTTAATGAATTTTATAAAAAGCTTGGTAACAGCAAGCGTGTTATTTTACAATAGCATCTGAAAATGTTTTTTAATGAGATAAGAGTTTCAACTTTGCAAACTAAAATCGCATAAGCAGTTGATCAAATAAATGTTAAATTTAGTTTCCACAAAACTGACTGCTTCAAACGCATTTGAAGTATTAGAAATGCATTTAAAGCCTACTTTTTTATTAAAAAACCAAAGTATTTGAGTATTAAAAATTGTGTAAAGAATACAGAGGGCCTATTACAGATGAATAATCCTCTTTTAGGCAATTCGGTTGAATTATTTATCAGTATGTATATCCAATTGGAGAATCGTCACTGATATTCGTTTAACAAACCGTTATCAAACAAGTTTCTAGTATATTGCTTGGATTCTGTTTATTAAATAATTTATTCTTAATGGTTTAAAACTTGCACCCATTAAAAAGGCAACAACATGTTAAAGGTGTATTTAGAAATTATTTATGAATTTCATTCCTTTTTTTAAAAAATAAAGTTGCTGCTTCTGATATTTTTCAATGTATTATTTTTATAAAGAAATGGCTTAAAAATCAAGTAAATTAAGGTGAAAAGAACGACAAGTCAACATCAATTTACTTCAATGCTTGATAGTCAAAACTTTCTTTAATTTTCTTGGTGTTGTACAGCGTAAATTTTCAAAAACTGCCCAGATTCTCATTGCCCACAACTGTGATACTGTGAATAATTTGCGGAGTAGAAGTGGCGTGAACCAAATCGTCGAATATGATGAGATAACTTTATATTGCTTTGATAAGTTATATATTGCCGCATTGAAGAAAGACAGTCAAATCTCCATGGCCGAATGGTCATGGCACTGGCCTCATGATAGACCTGGATTCGAATGCCGCTAGAAAGCACGCAGTTTAAGTATGTAAATACTTAATTCCTTTATTGCATGTTCCAGAAGATATTGGACATTTCTTTAGTTTACCAGACACGTGTTCCAGACTTTTCTTACTGTCTCCAGAAGAGAATTCTGGAACTTTCTCTTCTTGAATAAAAGCAGAATATTTGTCAGTTACTGTATTCTGAGTTCCGAGTTGAGTTAATAAATTGGTTTAGCTTTGCTTCTTGTGTGCGTCATTGAGTTCAACACTAGAATATCTACGTGAAATTCTTTGGTGTCGGCGCCGGGTACGATTCCAGTCAGCCTGGAAACTGATTTGCGAAGAAGCGATCACCTTAAAGGCCTAGAACCAGAATTTGGACTTTATTATCCACCACCTAGAGAGACAAGAAAAATGCCTATGGAACAGGAAACTAAACCGGTCATCCTGACACCAGCAGAGCCCCAATACAGGAATCCATCTGCATTTAAATGAGACGTGGGACAGGACCCAAACAAATCGTTAAAAGAATATGACAGAGTGTCAAAATTCAACAGATGGGATGACATGACTTGTCTCGCAAATGTGTTCTTCCTGGACGGCACAGCGAAACAATGGTTTGAAAATAATGAAAATAAATTGACTTCCTGGGATGTTTTCAAATCAATTTTAAGAGAGGCCTTTGGGGAAATACCGCACTATGTAAAGAAAGCAGAAGATGAGCTAAAGTATCGAGCTCAAAAATCTGTCGAAAGCACGCAGTCATAAATCCAAAGCGTGTTGGGATTGTGCCATCAAGTCAAACCAGATATGTCAGAAGAGAAAGTGTCTCATTTGATGAAAGGAAGATGTTTACCAGGCACTACTGATGAAAGAAATAACCACTACCGAAGACTTTATTAAATGGTGTAGAAAGATCGAGGAGATGCAGCAAAAGAGGATCCGGGGTAGGAAATTTGAAACACTCCCAAATGTGGTACCAATGGCTACAATTGACCAGCAACTGGATCTAATATCACTGGTACGTCAAATAGTACGCGAGGAGTTCCAGCGCCTTATATCTCCAGTAGTTTATCCCGAACTCCAGGACAAAGGCATTGAAGCCATTGTTCGAGAGGAAGTGGAAAATATTTCAACTCCTTTAACACAGACAACACCAGAGTGGACAAAAGTCAAACCAAGACGCCAACCTACCTATGCTGACGTTGCCAGACGACCTACGCCCGTAGCACAGCAACCACAGAGGAAGACAGATGTCTAACTCACTCCTGATAGAAGATCCGTCTGTTTCCATTGTGGCCGGACTGGCCATGTAGTTCGATACTGCCGATATCGCAAAGCTATTTTTGAGGCATATAGGGCTGATAGAAGAGATTTCAGCCATCCGCCGTCGAATGAGGGACGTTATACCGACGAATACAGCCGACCAGCTGTCCGAAATTTGTCACCCAACCCATCACGAGAACGATCGCCGACACGCCGCTATAGATCTCTGTCGCCATATAGAAAATCCAGTCAATCTCCTAGCCGGAGAAATGAGGAAAACTAAGCGGTGCGACCTTCCTTGGGGGTGAGGCCGCTAGTGACAAAAATCCTCCGATGCCGCAACATTGTACCGCAAAGATGACCGGAAACAATGAGCCAGTACCTGAGCCAGTAAACAATCGTCGACAATGAGCCAGTATCTGCCCTTGTGAACTCTTGAACCTCATTTTCTGTAATCTCGGAGAAGTATCGTCGCCTACTGAGGAAAGTTATGTTTCCTACAACTAACAATGTTCTTTTAAATGTCGCCGATGGAAATTTCGTGCGACCAGTGTGAAAATGTACGCTTCGTCTCGAAATCAATGGCCGACCTCAAGCTTTTGAATTTATTGTTTTGCCGCAATGCAGTCACGATATCATCCTTGGTTGGGACTTTTCGGGCTCTTCTCAAGCTGTTATAGATTGTGGTCGTTCGGAGCTCTTGTTTCAATACGTCATTCCATAATCTCAAACTCCAGACACCAGCCGTTTATTCACGTTGAAAGATTATACAGTACTGCTCGTTCTGTCAAAAAGGTCACCGTCTTGGACTGTAAGAACCTTCAAGCTATTGATGTAATAGTAGAGGGAAATAGGATGCTCCTCTTGAACAAGGAAGTTGCTATTCCGTCTACTATACTTACGCTCCTTAATGGTAAAGCCGAAATATGGGTTGAAAACGGACAAGGGAAACTTTAGATCATCCCTAAAGGGATGTGCATTGGGTATGCTGAACCCTTAGGAGAACACTGCTTAAATACTATAGACGAAGGATCGCTTTATTCCACTACCACTTCAGAGGCAAAGTTGGGTGTCATCGACTGCACCACGATGATAGCTCCGGATTTGAGAATCGACCAAAAAGAAAGAATGTTGCACCTACTCCACAGGTTTTCAGATATTTTCGATCAAGAAAGGCCTTTCATGAAAGGAAGTCAACTCAATGTTAAACACCGAATAAACACAGGCAACCACTTACCTATCAGTCAGAGAGCTTACAGAGTGTCCCCATCCGAAAGCCGCATTATCAGTGAGAGAAAAACATCATTCAACCATCAGAAAGTCCATGGTCATCTCCAGTCGTCTTGGTCAGGAAAAAAGATAGAAGCTGGCGTTTTTGTGTTGATTATCGCCGACTCAACAAAATTACCAAGAAAGATTTGTATCCATTGCCTCGTATTGACGACACCTTGGATTGCCTGAAGGGGCAAAATAGTTTTTGTCTATGGATCTCTACTCCGGTAACTGGCAAATAGAAGTCGATGAAGCCGATCGAGAGAAAAAGGCTTTTATTACACCTGAGGGATTATACGAGTTTAAAGTGATGCCGTTTGGTTTATGCAATGCTCCTGCAACTTTTGAAAGGATGATGGATAATCTTCTGCGACATTTAAAATGGACAATGTGCCGTTGCTATTTAGAAGACATTGTGGTGTTCTCAGAAACATTCGATGCACATCTTTAGAGGTTGAATACCGTCTTTCAGTGTATACAGAACTCAGGCCTTATCCTTAATCCAAAAAAATGTCGCTTTGGAGCAAAAGAGATAAAGATCTTGGGACACCTACTATCCAGTGATGGCGTACGACCAGACCCAGAAAAAATAAAGGCCGTGAGTGACTTTCCCGTGCCTAGGAATATCCATGACATCAGAAGCTTTCTGGGACTTTGCTCTTACTATCGCGGTTTTATCAAGGACTTTTGCCATAAAGCCGAACCTCTACAGTTATTACTGAAAGGGGACACAAAATTCTGTTGGGGACCTGAACAAGTGGAAGCTTTTAATACCTTGAAGAAAGATCATACCTTCGATCCTGTCTTAGGACTTTATGACGAAAATGCACCAACGGAACTTCACACTGACACTAGTGGGTACGGAATTGGTGCAGTAATAGTCCAAATCCAAGATGGGAAGGAAAAAGTAATAGCTTATGCCTCTCGGACTCTGACGAAGGCTGAGAAAAACTATTCCCCAACTGAAAGAGAATGTCTTGCGGCCATATGGGCTATAACTAAGTTTCGGCCATATCTCTTTGGAAAGGCGTTCAAGATCGTCACCGACCATCATTCTATGTGGTGGCTGACAGGACTGAAGGATCCCTCTGGAAGACTCGCTAGATGGGCGCTGCGACTCCAAGAATACGACGTATCAGTGGTGTACAAAAGTGGAAGTAAACACAAAGATGCTGATAGTCTGTTCAGAAACCCATTAAAAGTCGATGCTTCATGGTCTGGAAACTCCATAGGGGCCACTTTATTCACTAATCTCTCAGAAGAACAGATGAAAGATCCACAATGGGCAAAAATAATAAGAGACCGACAAAGTACCGAAGCAAGCAGGCTGGGAAACTTTGAAGTAGTCGAAGGAGCTATTCCACCTATTCCACCAGCTGCCGCTCCTCGCATCTGAATCGACCTGCTAGGACGATTTCCAAAATCTGACGACGGCAGCAAATGGATTGTAGTATGCACCGATTATTTGACACTGTACGCAGTCACCAGAACTTTACCGACGGCGGAAGCTACACAAATTGCCAAATTCCTACTAGAGGACATAATCCTGAAATATGAAGCTCCACGAGTTATCATTACAGACCGTGGGCAAGTTTTTCAGTCCACGCTGGTGTCCGTCCGATATTAATCGACTGTGCAATATCACTCATCGAATGAAAACAGCCTATCATCCGCAAACAAATGGCCTTACAGAGAGATTCAACAAAATGCTAGCAGATATGCTTTCTATGTATTTTGATGTCGAACAGAAGAACTGGGACCAGATATTGCCATTCGTCACATTCGCCTACAACACTGCCAAGCTAGACAGGACAGGTTTTACGCCCTTCTACCTACTACATGGGCGAGAAGCTGAAACGCCGTTGGGTACGATGTTTCCTCTCTGCCCCAACGAGTTCAGCCAAGAAGACGATTACGTTAGTCATTTGATCAATAAGGCAGAAGAATCGAGGCAATTAGCTCGTGCACGAACTCTCGAGGCTCAGCAGAAAAATCGCCGGTATTATGACTCCAAACATCGGATGGTGGCATACGAACCAGGGAATTTGGTGTGTATTTTTATTCCAATTTGTAAAAAGGGGCTTTCTGAGAAGCTACTCAAGAGGTACTTCGGTCCTTATCAAGTTTTGAGGCGGTTGTCCGACGTCACTTATGAAGTAGCCGATTTCGATCCTAATTCTAGAAGGCGGGAACTGAAGGAAGTTGTCCACGTTTTAAGCATGAAACCATACCATGACCCAGATGAACAAGAGGACCAACATTATTATAAAATAATGGAGTTTCCGGAAAGAGATATCTCAAGAGACTACTCACCGTGAAGATACGACAACTTATACTGGCCCTGTGACTCGATCGAGAGCTAGAGTCACACAATGAAATGTTATAACATCGAGGCGCTGTTCTACTAATGAGGGAGCAATGCCGCATTGAAGAAAGAATGCTGTCGAATCTACATGGCCGAATGGTTATGGCACTGGTCTCATGATCGAGAGACCTGGATTCGAATGCCGCTAGAAAGCACGCAGTTTAAGTATGTAAATACTTAATTCCTTTATTTCATGTTCCAGAAGATACTGGACATTTCTTTAGTTTACGAGACTAGTGTTCTGGACTTTTCTTACTGTCTCCAGAAGAGTAATCTGGAACTTTCTCTGCATTGAATCAAAGCAGAATATTTGTCAGTTACTGTATTCTCAGTTCTGAGTTGAGTTAATAAATTGGTTTAGCTCTGCTTCTTGTGTGCGTCATTGAGTTCAACACTAGAATATCTATGTGACAATATTTTACTTTATCAAGTTTCATATTTTACTTTACGATGACGAGGTATTTCTCCAGATAAAAATTTCAATTGCATTTTTTATATAAAAATTTAACGTACACGGTTCCAAAATATTCCTATTAATCTGATGTGAATAGTGTGAACTCTTTTTCATCTCCAATATTATCTAATAGAAGTGGTCTCCTCAAAACATTCTTGCATATAAAAACGTTTTCCTCAAAACGTTCCACTATATTGCATTCTTTCTAATAAAGGTGTTTTCTCAGAGAACGTCTTACATGATATTAGTTTACAATACTTTCGGAATATTTACCTTTGGCGTGAACTTATTATTTTTACTGAGTCTATCTTGAAAAATAGTAATAGCAGAAAAATATATCTCACAAACTATCTTTGAAAAATATTTTGTCTATTAATCCCTGGAATGCGGTAAGTAATGCCTGATCATAAATTTTTTGTTTTAAACGCGTTATTACCAACCAATTGGAAACAAAATTTAACATAGAATTACAACTGCAGTTACAAAATCACATACCAAATTTGATATATAAATGTGCATTTTGAGTTATCTCCTTTGCATATTTTTGAGTGAAGACCGACAAACGGTCAACACTGGTTAGATTTAGTTCAAAATTTGATAGTTGCCCGCACTATAGATGTTAAATCCAGCATACGTATTTTATCTATTTAGATCCCTTCATTCGGTAGTTATTATATTAATTTATATTGAAACAGCCTGGGACAGACTTTTATCAACAGAGTGTGAACCCCAATTTTGATAGAAACCAAGAATTTAGTGTAAAGACTATATACCAAACTCCATCCTTCTAGTTCAAAGCATTTTTGTGATATATTTGTAACATATAGATAGACAACTTTAATGACAAAAATAAATTTCTTGATCTCACCGAAATCTAAAACCTGGATATTTTTAAAAATCTCGAGTTCGAATTTTTTGACAATTGCAATACTTTCTCTATATTTCGTATAAAAAAAGTAAAAAGGCTTTTTCATAACCACAGGTTTGAATATAGTCATGCAGCAGAAGGAAATTAGCTACTATTCTAGAAAGAAAAGATTTTAAGACACCTTTGGGGTTTGGCGAAAACATTGCTGTAGGTGTAGATTACTTGATTACATATTAAATATATAACACTGAATTGTGGTCATATCTTTTATGACAGCACTTCCGATTACTGTAGTATATCATAAATGTTTATTGGGATATTTTATATTATTTCCTTAAATTGAGATCATAATATTATCGCATAGTTTTGACAACATAATTTCTATTTTTTTTGTGTGTGTCAAGAAACCAGAACTTATTTATGTCATAGTTTACTTTTTTTAACATACCAAATTGCTTCGCAATTAGTTGTGCAATGAAAGTTACAAGCGAATCTAAAACAATACAGAAACCTTCCGAGGTTTGGTGTAATTCACTACAGCAAACACTTTTATACAGAAATGTAGAGGTGAAAGAGATAAATAAATGAAAGGAACAGACATCAACTGAAATCTTATCTCTCACCATACAGTACTTTTTTCAAAAATTTTTTAATAACAGTATTTGTAATAATGACGAAATTTCTCAGCAACGAAAGCTTGGATTTGCCAAAGATGTGATTGGCGCACATTTTTGGATCAATTCCTTTCTCCAAAAAATCTACAATATCTATTTCTGGAATATCCAGTGAAGCGTATTTTTTATAAAGAAGATTTAATGTCTTTGAAATTATGTTAGAATTGCTTCATTGATTTCTCCACATTTATATTAATGTTCCTAGACACAATTCTGAGAAATAATTATTAACATTTCTCTTTTGGAAATGATGCCATAAATTAATAGTTTTGTTTTCATTTCGTATCAATTTCTTATATTTATTGCCTAAACGGCTGTACAAAGGCGTCAATACATTCACGTTCAAAAAATTATATGTTTGGATTAGAAATATATAACCGTTACCCTCTAAGGTTGTCCACTTTTTTTGTACAATGCAACCACCCTGTAAAAGTTTAAAATGTGATCTGAAGACTGACTTGCAAATGTTAAATGTGCTACACTCCATTAAAGAGCTCAGTTATGAGACGAGGAACCACATCATGTTGCAGAAATTAGGCTATATTTTCTTTGCTCATGATGTGCCACATCATTAATAATGATGCTTTCTAATTGTAATAACGATAGATGCATTGAATATGAACTGATTATTTTATCAATAAAAACTCAGTACACCGGGAGATTTTGTAATTGTGATTCAGGATGCAGAATAACATGTATAAATTATAAGAAATAAATATTGGTCATGAAATCGTATCGTATGAAAAAAGTATCAAATAATTTTTTGCAAATTTGGCTTTATGAAATATATCAGTATTCTTTTACCTTTCTGAGCTTTCTGAACAGCAAAATTGGCCAATCCAATTTAAAGAGAATACGAGAAAAAAAATTCACCATATTCTTTGTTGCAAAAGCACACATTTATAGAAATCCATTCTATAGGGCAATGAAATATAGAGAAAATATATTTCTGTTTTGCCGAATCTCTGTAAAAATGCAAATCAATATTAAATTTATAGTTAAATGCGATTCATAATACCAATGTTTCAAAAGATTCGGTGCATGAACTTCAATCACATGCCAGATAATAAATGATATCAATAATAGAAGACCTTTCAATAGCAATAATTATTACAGCTATCTTTGATACGGAAGAAAGAATCATAGAAAGGTGCATCGTAATTTCCCCCAATTCATCAAATCTGTTGGAGAATAGCCATTTTATTAGCACTCATAAATACGCCTCTAATTACAGGAAACTCCCAACGTTAAATATTCTGACTGTCTATAACTTTTGGATTTCAGTTGATATTTCCAACCTAATTTGAGCAGAGAGTAGCATAAATAAAAAGCAATTATGTTAAATTTATTCGTGCTGATGAGTGAGTCATGAAATTTGGAATACAAGGAATCATAATTGCGATTCAATACACCTCGGAACGGAAATTATATAGTAGAAAAATATTTAGTAGAAAAATATTTATATAATATTTGATATTATATTAGGTCACTTTTCTTTTGCATTTGAGCGTAGTACTGACTTTCTTTACAATGAAACAGACTGTAAAAAAATTAATGCACAATCAGTTTGATCAAACAACTGTTGATGAAATTTATTCAGCAAAAACTTTTCTGATGAAAGTTATTTCTAATATTTAGAGTCTAAATGTTAAGAAAATTTAGAAATGTAACCAATTTACTTCGAAAACTTTAGAATTCAAAACTAAAACTAATATTTTTGCCATATAGTAATCTAATTTTGATTATCGTTTTTTTTTTTTTTTTGAGGTAGCTATTGGAACATTAATGTCTGATTTAAAACTAGCACGGTTGAAAATTTTGGAAAGGCTTTTCTTTTCCCCAATCAATTGAAATATATTCTACACAAATATGAGATAGAAAATTGAAGGAATATTCAGTCTTATCTGGGTTATTATTGGATAATATCATGTCTTTCTAATCTAGTCTTGATAGGATTAGTTTCTCTAGTAGAATTGTAGCAATTTTTTAAAATGCTAGTGTATAAAATATTTTACTAAATACAATTAAAAAGATCATGGGCATATTAGAAAAATCATCTTTTTTCACTAGTACATTTATTGACTCAAAAATTTAGTAATAACTTACTAAAATGTACGCCATATAACGAAATTTTCCCATGAATAATATATACAAGTTGGGTAAAAAATCCCATAAAAATTTTAAAAATTCATAAAATCCTAAAAAATAACCAAAATATAAAACGGTTTGTTGGATTGAATGGTCGCTCGCGGGATATGTTTTACGATAAAAAATCCAACAGATGGCGCTGATGCTGACAACTTTGTTGGAAAAAATGCAAATGAGACAGGCTATAATAAATGCTTACGCTCTCGATTCGGAACCAGTTCTCCGTTGCATGCCATGTAAGTGAACAAGGATGCTGAGAGGGAAAGATAAATCTTTATTGGTGAAGCTGTTTTACATGAACTAGGAATCAGCTACTGTTTCTCTGCGTCAATTCCGAATTCAGAAAAATGTGATGACTGGAAAAGGGCCTTTGACAATGGCAGGCCTCATAAAGCTTGTTCGATTATTTGAGGAAACTGGATCGCTGGAGAGTCGTGTAAAATCGGAACGACCAAGTCTAAGGCAGACACATTCGGCGCGCGTTGCAGCCCAAATGTAAACATTAGCGTCAGAATCCGTTGCAGAGACTAGCAGTGCACGGGAAGCTAGCTGAAGCCAAGTTTTCATGGCCTCCTCGGTCTCTAACACCATGACACTAACAGGCTGTGGGAAAATTTTAAATCCCGAATGTATTGATCCCGTCTGTCCAATCTGTTGGAACTGAAAGCTGCAATCCACCGAGGGCTGTCACGTATACAGCCGGACATGCTGCATTCTCCCATTGCTGGATTTGCGACACGCCTGCAATGTGTTATCACCTGTGACTAGACATGTGGAACACTTATTGCTATAATAAATGGTTTGGTAACATTATTTTTATTATTTGCGTGTCTTTCCTTTCACTTGTGTACAAAGCTCCGCCTATCGGCTGTTTTCAGATTTTTTATCTTTAAAAAAAAAAAAAAAAATCCGTGACTTACAGATGCTAAATCTGCAAACCATTTTTTATTTTGTTTGATTTTACGGTTTTATAAATTTTAAAAGTTTTTATGGAGTTTTTGACCACCCTGTATATCTTTAAGGTTTTCAAAGTTATATATCTGGTCACGTTTAGAATGGAAACCTGTATAATGAAATCCATAACATACCTTCATTGAAATTTGATATTTTTCTGACATTATTTAGGATCATGATGTTGAAAAATTTTGTAAATTCACCAATGATCACATTTGTTTCATTAAAAAATAACATTTTATTCCAAATATGTGTAAACTTTCATGCGTTACTTAAATATTAACTCACCCATTTGTGAATCTGATTAGTCAGCGTCATTATATAATACCCGGTACCGATAAAATATGCTTTTTTAACGTGATGACATAATTTTATATAATACATAATATTTTATTATGATTACACAAATTTTATCATTATTTATCATTAGCCATTATTGGAGTGCATCTGGATTAATTGTTGCTAAAAAGTAATTTGTGAAACTAAGTCTTAATGGTTCCTTCAATAAAATATTTTTACATTACTAAACATTTACGAGCTGAAATTTGCAAAAGCCATTCTGGTGTTCACTTCTAGATA
The DNA here is from genome assembly GCA_026543865.1 of Argiope aurantia. Classification (NCBI taxonomy): domain Eukaryota; kingdom Metazoa; phylum Arthropoda; class Arachnida; order Araneae; family Araneidae; genus Argiope; species Argiope aurantia. The sequence goes on from JAPMOR010118342.1 coordinate 21,645, forward strand.
ACTGTGGTCTTTATGCTACTCGTTATTTTTAATTAATTATTTTTTAAAAAAATATTTAATTAAATAATAAAATTTTATATCAGATTTCACTGCTTTTTCTCCTCTTAAATTCTTTCCCATTTTACAAATTCTGTAATAATTAAGCCATAAAAAATGTTTTATATGGCAGATTAAGGTGCAAATATTTGCATTTTCAAAGATATCAGTCTAAATATCATAAGATGTATTGTTTAGTTTTCATAAATTTTTAAATCATCCTTTTTATTGAAAAGTCACATTACTAAGTAGTTTTCCTACCTATGAGAGGGATCTAGTTCAGAGTTCTGAAAGATTAGGGATTAGCTTTAATTTAGGTTGAATAGTTTAGACATAACTTAATTAACATGATATTATGAAATTGCTAGACATTAATGATGTGTTACTATGTCTTACATGTGTTCAGCTTAAATTGATATAAAAATTTCTAATAGATACCAATGCAATTATGTCATCCAAGTGTATATGAAATTACGACATACCCTTCTGTAACATAGAAGTCTTGTAATCTTATTATAATATGGAAAGTATTCATAAATTTAAAAAAATAAACTAATAATTTTTAAGTTTATATTTAATTCAATGAAGAAAAGTTTATTTAATTAGGAATTTCATCAGGACTTAAAGATAGGAAAAGATTTGAGTAAGTAAGGGTTAAAAAAATGGAAAAATAAAAGATTCCTTTATTACTTTTAAGAAAAATGAAATGTAGGAATAGGGTATTTCAACATTAATAATCCTTTTTCAAAGAATATAAATTTTAAATTAAGTTCTACTTACTTATGTTGCTGCTTTTAAGATCTGATAAAAGATTATTACTATATCAATTTGATTATTAACTGCATTACGGTGAAATGTCGTTGTTACGCATTGGTCATTATTATCCCTTTGCAAATTATTTTTATCTTACAACAATAAGAAACAATGAAGTCATCTTTGTACTTCATTTATAAACACAAGCTTCATTGTTATATTTTGTCTTATTATTGCTTTAAATTGTCTATTCATTTGTTGATTTCAATCGAATTGGTGAGTTTTAAAAAAATCTATAAAGAAAGTAATTATATTTACAAAGATGTATGCTTTACGTCTAATCTTATCGTCTTTCTATGTACCATTACCTTGGTTTTTCTAATGGATAATGTAAGTGAAAAGATACTTAATCCTTATATAAATGGATCCTTTACTGCATTTATTGACAACGATACCAATAGAATAAACAATCATTTCTTGTATACAAATGAGAAATTACTTCTTTTGAAAATTATTGACTCATGGATTCCAATAATATATTCTAATCTATTATTCGATGCTCTCCTTGCTGGTGGCTCCACTTGCCTTATAAACCCATCAAACATCCACTGAAAGAAGTGACTCAATCCCCAGTGCACTATAAAATGCATTGTCAGGAATGGATTAGAAAGCCCAAAGGATATCATTGATTAAATGAGACCCTTTTCAATTTAAAGAAGCTCACCTGATTTTTTTCAGCTATATATTTGTATTTATTTTGTTATACAACTTTTCCATATTTGCTTTTATTCTTTACCACTGCGGGTTATCAATAAGCTTTATTTTTTATATAATCATATGGTTTTTAATATAATCACAACTTTCTGAATTCAAGATATATGACTATCGATTTTTAAACAAAGACTTTTCCCCACTCTTCTGATAAGAAAAATGTTGAAATTTCTCCTGTTCACCGTGGTAGGTTGAATACTGCAAATGTGGAGGACGAGTAGTCTTGACTGAAATGAGTAAGATTTCTATGTATTTTATATTATCCTATCCTATTTTTACATATTATCTGACTCATACTTTTCAAAGAAGAAATTTTATTTTTAAAGCATCATTCAATTCTCCAGTCGTTTGCAAATAAATGAAGCATTACCCATCTTGTAATGAATTGTTAATCTTACTTGCTGCTGATGCTGGAGCTTCCAATTGCTAATGGTTTTGTATTAATTGCAGTGCCTGAGCATTATAGATAGGAAAACTGAAGCACTGACTTAACGAGGATAATAATTGTCTTCCTGAATCTGACCTGTATCTATATTTCCTAAGAAAAACTTATGTTCTTCCCAATATTATCGTTTTAATCTCCGGTTGCTGAAAGATAAATTTGGATATTTGACATAGATGAGCCGCTGATTTCTTTTGACGCTCAGGCCAGACTTTAAAAGGCTTATTTTACATCTTTGCAATGCAGTGGGCTAAGCACTACAGTGGAAAAATGAATCTGATTTAAACGATTCCACCGAACGTTAAAGACTTTCTGAAATCGTTCTTCTTCATAACTGCAAAAGAAAAAAAAGTTTACTCTGATAGAACAGCTGAATCTTGCAATCTCTTAAAGATGATCGGTACATCTTGATGGTTGAATATATGCAACTGCATTTCCACAGTTATGCCGGTTTATACAATAACTGAAAATGTGTTAGGTTGAGTACTAGGACCTTTTCAGAGATTTTCTTGATTTTTCATTAATCTGCGTTCCTTCTGTTAGCTATGAAGAAACTTGACTATAAAATCATTAATTAGATATGATTATATAGATTTTTATAATAACTGACTACATATTAAGGTGGCTTGATATTATTTCCCTTTATTCATTTCCCTATAAAGTTTTCAAAGCTTAAATTTTCAAGAGTCAAATAAGGGAAGCGGGACGAATTGTTTAAGTGCTAATATTTTGAAAGTTAATCTTGTGATTAACTTGGAAATATGTTATTTATATAAATTATGAGAAATTTTATTGGTAACGTGCTTGCGTTTTCGTGTGTAACATTTCTTTTTCTGTTCTTGCCCTATATACATTTTGAGTATCAAATGTTTGAATCTCTCATCCATAAAGAGAATGAAGTAATTTATTGAAATTAAAATTTCCTTCGTTAAAAATAATCATTCATAATGATGAGCTAAAATTCATTTGCAAAAAGATTTCATTTTTATAAAAAAATCAAAATTTTTAAATGTAAAAAAGAAGTTATTCTTTTATTCTGACAGTAATTTGATTTCGTTTTTTTTTCGTATAGAAGATGAATTTTTTAATACATTGCAAGCATTTTTTACATTCATAATTATTCACTTTTAAAAAAAAAGTTATTTGTTAATAAAGAATTCATGATAAAGTATAATTGATAATAATATTAATATATAATATCAAACTAAGAGATTGCATGGGATAGAAAATGAAATTTTTATTTCCCCTTAAGCCGTAAAGTTATTTTTAATAAGAAAATGATGAAAAATATTTAATGTGCACTTCCTGGTATCAAATATTTGCCAAAAATCTTTTAGTGTAGTTTATATTTATTTAACTGCATATTGAAAACAAAATACAACATTTGCAGGATTATATTTAATTCCCTGCATTTTCTTAAATAATAAGTCTCCAATTTTAAGAGTTTGATCGCTTAATTTGTTTCTTTCATCAGACATCATTTAACTTAAGAAAGAAAAAAAATGTCACTTTTTTTCTGGGAAAAATAATCGCTGTTGAATTAAAAATTGAATGGATAAAATGTTATAAATATACATATATAAAATGTTAAAACATATTTCAGATATAATTTCGGTTACCTAATTCAACATTTTATGTCAATAACTGTTTATGCTGTAAAGATTTTAATGGCTTTAAAAATATGTGGTCATCAATTATTAACCATTTTTATGCTTTGTTGCAGTTGCAGTTATCCGAAATCTCTTTAGAAAGTAATATTTCATGAAACAGAAAAAAATATTTAACCGCATTAAAATTTCTCTTTTTAATTTATTCTAGGAAAAAGTCCTCTACGTTAAATATATTTTTTAAAAGTGAATGAAGGCAGAAAAAGCTGCATTTTTTGTTTCAAATTCGTCATTTTGACAATGGAAAGATTATTATAATATATTATATTTATTTATTTAATTTTTACTTTCCAACAGAAAGAAAATTTTAGTATTATTGATTTTTTTGACGATTAAATATTTTTTCATAAATGCATTCTATGTGAGAAAATAAAAGAACCTATTTATTTAAAAAACTTAATAGCCCTGTTGATTAATATTTTAACAACATCGGTGGTTGTTTACAGTTTAAATAGAAATAAAACAGAGACATGTGGATGAAATATGATGACTAAAGATATTATATATATATATATATATATATATATATATATATATTTTAATTTTAGAATTAATTTGCATGAGTATTAAATTTACTGCACTTAATCATTTTTGTATTCATTAATAATCATAAATAAGATATTTTGAATGTCTTTTTAGGAATGGATATACAGCATTTCGTTAATATATCAAGAAATTGTATTTTTTAAAACTTTATTATGTTTAATTGTCATTAATGTAAATAAAAAGAGAGAAAATTAATAGTAAACCGAGATTTTAAGAAAAATCCTGGTAAAAGGAAATCTTCAATTTCAAAAATCGTTCGATGAAGATATTTAAATTTCCTTTTTATCATTGGAGATCTTAAAAAAGAAGCATAAAACTGTTTGCTATTGGATGTAAAATTGTA